>CM059209.1:29578700-29641200 GCA_030347435.1 Clarias fuscus
ACTTCCTCTCGTGCACACTTTTTTGTTCATAATGGTTTTTCTTCACCACACACACACGCACATACACTTCACTGTTCAGACTGGACGTTTTCCGCTGAGCCACCCTCACACACACACACACACACACACACGCACACGCACACACACACACACACACACACGCACATTTTCGTAGAGGAGCCAAAGCAGTTTGCAACGCCTATAAGGAAGCTCCCTCTCAGTAACGAGTTTGATTAATACTTGACCTTTTGAAACTTTTCACTCCTTAAGTAGTCCACACCTGTGTGTGTGTGTGTGTGTGTGTGTGTGTGTGTGTGTGTGTGTGTGTGTGTGTGTTTTGTTCTACTCTACAGCTTACCTTATAATAAGAATAAAATGGTCGTATTAAAGATAATAGGCTGAGGCTGATTCTCCTAAGTATTGCGTAGACTGTGGACTATGTGGAACTGTATATGTGTGTATGTGTGTGTGTAATTGAGCTCTGACTCTGTAACATGCAGGGCTTGTTCTCATGTATTCTGCTTGACTAAGTTGTCTCCCGGGTGTGCTAGGATTGTCTCGTGTGGCTCACACAGCGGCCTGCGTCTCCTCCTTACAGGCTTCACCTGGCTGTCAGAAGTGGCACAAAATCATTTAGCAGTGCTTCAGCGTCTCTCTCTCTCTCTCTCTCTCTCTCATACACACACACACACACATACACACACTGAACCCTGTATTGATCTTGCAAGGAGCACCTCCCTAAAGGAAATCAGGGCCGTATGAGCGCTCTCTCTCTCTCTCTCTCTCTCTCTCTCTCTCTCTCTCTCCAAGTTTCTAGCAAACCATGCCCCCCCCCCATCGCGCCCCCCCCCCCCCCTCCTTTTTATTTTGATGCATTGCTTTACAGGATGTTTAATGTAAATTCAATGACAATGTTATTGGTCTATAAATGTAGTCTATTATTCCTTTCTTAATAAAAACTAAGCCTGTAGAGTTATAGAGACATTTGCTGTGTGTGTGAGTTTCCGTCTGAAGCCACATCACAATCAGCCGGTGTGTCTATTCAGTTTAAAGTTAAAATGCATGTCTAAGAGACAAGTTAGTGTCTGCCGTCATTCGCTTTAAATATTTTTTTTCACTCTCTTTCTCTTTCATAAAACACAGCTTGTCTTTTTGATAAGAAACCAGAAAATTTTTAAAAAATTGTGTCCTGTAAAAAAAAAAAAAAAAAAAAAAAAAAAAAGCAAAAAAGCGGGAAAACTTTACAAAGCATGGTGTGTGTTACAGTACAAAGAGCTGACACCTGAGACTCATTCCAAAATCTCATAACCCAAAGCATCAACGTATTAATGATTATATATTCGACAATATATATTTTCTTTACATATGTTTGTGATCTGGTCCCAGAGTCCCAGGTTCGATTTGATACCAAGTTCATTACTCTATCATGTCCAGGAGTTTTTTTTTTTTCTCCTGAGAAGCACCATTAGAGAAGAACATTTAAAGGAGGATACAGTGACACAATAAGACTCCAGGATTTACCTGCTATCCCTAAACATAACTTCACCAGCATTGAGGACTTATAGCAAAAAATAAATAATTAAAATGCATGCATTTCTATCCCAATTGGAATAACCAGCTTGGACAGGATCAGGAAGGATCAGGAAGATAACGTATTCATCAACCAACTTTTGCCAAAATTGAAGATGTGATACATTTCAACTATTGCATCCTAAAGTCCATAGCACAAAACAACCCTTCCCACCTGACTCGATATGACAGGTCAGATGTATTCTTATACCTTCTTAAGTAAGGTGATGCGTCTACCGTACTGCACAAGGTCTGTCTAATAGCTGTTACTATAGAAACAGTAACATATTGAGAATGCATATAAACTGATCATTCATGTTACAGTCACAAAAAGAACAATGCATGTCTTTTGACCAATCAGATTCGTCCATGCTTTTGTATAAGTGTAAATATCACTCCACTTTTAATCCTCTGCTCATGTTTTTTTCACAAGATAGAAAGGACATGCAGAAACAAAAACGCAAACTGATCGCGAAAATAATCAGATTACAATGCTATCAAATAATTATACAATCTTTCAAAGAAAGAAAACACAATTATCTCTGTGCAACATGGTCACTAACTCAGGACCATGTTATTGATCTTCATGGGATTGCATGGGAATAAAAGGTAAATTGATAAATTATTTTTTTAAAGTGTATAATGTTTTTCTTTGTTTGTTTGTTTGTTTTAGAAAAAGAAAAGAAAAGAAAAAAATGCTTTGTTGGTTTGTTAAAAAAAATCTTCAGATTTTTTTCTATTTTCTAAACATGATAGGGAGACCTGCATATATTTATGCATATTTATTTGTGTGTGTGTGTGTGTGTGTGTGTGTGTGTGTGTGTGTGTGTGTGTGTGTGTGTGTGTGTGTGTGTGTGTGCGTGTGTGTGCGCGTGTGTGCGTGTGTGTGCGCGTGTGTGTGTGTGTGTGTGTGTGTGTGTGTGTGTGTGTGTGTGTGTGTGCACTTATATGTGTGTGCATGGTTCTCCAATCCTGTGTAAAATTACTTTTTGTACATAAACATAATATAAATGAATGATTTCTATAATAAAATTTAACACACACACACACACACACACACACACACACACACACACACACACACACACACACACACACACACACACACACACACACAGTTTATGTGTACACAGTGTATCTGCAATATAACAGGAAGTTCCTTTTTTTAGAGACTGAGAAAAAGAGACAGAGTCAAAGTGTGTGTGTGTGTGTGCGTGCGTGTGTGTGCGTGTGTGTGTGTGTGTGTGTGTGTGTGTGTGTGCGGTACAGTCCTGCAAACAGACTCTGTCGGCGTGTGAATTGTGAATGTCAGTCTGCTCTTTGTTGTTTAATTTATTTCCTGTTCAAAAGCAGAGGAGGCGGCCCGGCTCAGGGTGCCAATCATTAATGTGGTATAGTTAGTCCGTCCCCTACTGAGCGCAGTCTGAAGAGGAGACCTCACCTCTCTCTGTCTCTCTCTCTCTCTCTCTCTCTCTCTCTGCGCTGTGCTTTAGCAGTGTGTTTGGGTTGGATGTCAGCATTCACTTACTGTAGTACTGTATTAGAGCAATCTCCTACCTCAGAACTGTAAATGTCTCATAGACGGACATGTTGACATATACTGTAATTACCAAAAAACAGATTGAAGATTCACAAACCCTTCCATTAGGTCGCTTTTCCATTATTGAAGAGAGATCAATGGCACTAATCACAACACTCCTCTGGTGTTCCTCATACAGTAGGTGTATCCACTGTATGCACTCTGTGTATGGTAACCAAGGATGGACTGGTATCCTATCCAGGGTGTATCCCGGTCTCACAGCTAGCGCTCATGATCAAGTGCACCATCCTGACTAAAATAAAGCTGAAAATGGGCCACACATTTTTCATATTAATGTTTGTTTTCATATCACTGATGTAATTGGGATGTCCTTGCGCCGCTATGGTAGAGGGTTCGATTCCAATGTGGAGTCTGTGTGTATGGAGTTTGCATGTTCTCCCGGTACTTGGTGGGTTTCTTCCGGGTCGCCGGGTCCAAGAACATGCAGATTAGCCGACTGTTAATTGGTGTTTCCAAATTGAATGTAGTGTGTAGTGAATGTGTGAGAGTGTGTGCTTGTGTGCGCTGTAATGGAGGGTGTGTCCCACCTAGTGTCCTGAGTCCCCTGGAATAGGCGTCAGGGCTCCTGCGACCCTGTACAGGATAAAATGAGAATATTGAGAATGAGTGAGTGATGTAATTGGTCACATGACTAAAACTGTTTACATCTTGAGAAATGATATATGAAGTACTGTAATACACCCTGTAATAAAGATACAGCTATTATACACCGATCAGCCTTAATACTAACATCACAGCCAGGTGAATTGAATAAGATTAATTATCAATTATATATAATAGAAAACTGGTGACAGGATCATGGGCTCCTTTTAGATCCCACAGAAAAGCCAATGCAGAACAAACCACTGAAAAACAGAAAGATATCAGAACACCCAGTGTATCACAGACTGCCGCGTAAGGGGCTTAGCAGGCGATGAGTTCAACAGTGTTGATCGGGCCTCCAAACTCACAAGGTCTCACTCTGATCGAGTATCCATGGGATGCACCAGATATAATACAAGTCCAATCCATGGAGGCCCCACACTTCAACCCACAGCACCCAAAGGGGTCAGAGCTGCCCTGGAGGCACAAGGGGAATTTAATGGTTAAACAATTGTGGCTGATTATAATTTATTAATAATTAATAAATGTATTCATCATTATTATTATTTATTATTATTACTACTATTATTATTATTATTATTATTGATATTTACTTTGATACTAATATTGTAAAATGTATGTACTCCTGTATATGTGTGTGTGTGTGTGAGAGAGAGACAGAGAGAGAGGCGCACACTAACATTTTAACAGCCCCAGATCCCTAGAGAGTTTATTAGAAGCCTGAAAATGCTTCATCTCAAAAACAAAGCTCAGAGAGACACAGCCGGTAAAGTTTCCTCTTAACTGCTACTGATTATATATAACTATCTGTATTTTGGCAGTGCAGGATGTCACTGACAGATTTCTCTGAAATCCACACTCGCACTTAGTGTGTACGTAGGTCTCTAGTGCAATACAAGGCCAGTGTGTTCCTTTATTAATGAATTTATATTAAAAAAAATAAATAAAGGTTCAAAGGAAGATGAAATCACACCTAGCAGAAGATGTGCTTTTAAAACGAGAAATGCAATAAATAATCAAGAAAATAATCACAGTTAAACCTTAACATAAGTCCTCTAGGTAGCACTATGGATTAATTTTTTTACTTAGTTGAGAAACTCTATCATGAGTCATATCGTCATCTGATCTCTCTGTCTCTTTCTCTCGCTCTGTCTGTCTGTGTCTGTCTGCCTGCCGGTCTGTCTCTCCATCCTCCTGCCGGCTTTGTAGCACGGATGCAGACGTAATCCTCAAACACACTCAAATTCCTCCAGAAAGACTCTTGATCCTGAATCCACTCGCTTTTCCTTTAAACAGCTCGGCTCTGAAGCCCCGCCATATTTCCGGAGCGTTTATGATCGAAAGCTTCTACAAGCGGGTCGTCCACCCCTCCTGTCTCCCAAAGCCGGGCCGGATCTGCGGGAAAGGTGGGAGCTCTCATTAAAAGGTAAACCAGACAGGGGCCAGACGTCAATCATGGACTGGGGTGATGTCTCTCTCTCTCTCTCTCTCTCTCTCTCTCTCTCTCTCCTGTGCTTGCTCACTCGTTCTTGCTCTCCATCTGGGCCTGCCCGTTACTTTCTCTCTCCGTCTTTGTCTCTGTTGGGGGCTGTTATCATTTTCAAAGCCATAGCAGGGTCCCTGTTTGTTCTGAGCTTTGGTCTCACCCACGCACTGTGAGCCTCACTCCTACAGCTTAATCTGACAGAGAGAGAGAGAGAGAGGGAAAGAGAGAGGGAGAGAGAGAGAGAGGCTGTTTGTCTTTGGTTTGTTTGTCAGCCTCTATTTGAGCGGAGGGTTGACTATTAACACTAAACACCCAGAGCACGAGTGGATATTGCCATCCGGCTCTCCAGATCTCTCCGATATTGAGAGAGCTCTATATTAAGAATATTATTTGACTCTAACAGACTTTATTAACGTGATAGTTGTGTGCGTGTGTGTGTGTGTGCGTGTGTGTGGATTCATTTTTTCTCTCTCTGTCTCTCAGTATTTCTCATTACCTTCCTAGATTTAACCTAATTTATGATATCATATTAAGAAATAAGTGCAGGTCTTATGTGGAGGAAGGAAAGGAATCTCAGGATGTTCTTTCCCATCTAATTGGCAGGGGTTCATTTATCGTTTATACCTGGAATACATATTGTATATACACCTTAATCGACTATGCTAAATCTAATACCCTGATAACTTAGTGTATTTTTGTACCTCACCTGTTGTCTCCACATGCCACAGATGAGTCCAAGGTTGAGTCATGGGAGTAGGAGGGTGGTTTAGGATTACATGCTTGACTATAGCGTATCAGCGAGACCTGGTCTCCATTACTGGAAGTGACAGCACTCCTTGTTGTTCTCTCCTGCTCTCAGCGGGGGATCAGGCCCACTCGGATGCAAGGTAGCAGTGCGAGGAGACAATTCTGGTGCAATTTTGCTGTTGGCTCCATTCATCTGTACATCACCTTCACTTAATCTCTCACTCATATGAATATATTCAGTCAACCGTTTTGTCTTCAGTTAAAAAAAAACATACACAGAATGCAGAGATATCCAGTAGTTAATTTCATGAAAAAACATCTGGATTAATTTTTATCTCTGATGTATACTGTATATTAAGAAACCAAAGGAAAGCTCATTTAAATTTCTAGATGTAGTGTATGACATCCACATTTTACTCCATTCGCTTCGTTCATTCCTCATCAATAACCACTTTATCATATTTAGAGTGACACTGCAAAGTGGAAATATACCACATACCTCATGCCAGTCCATAACAGAGCATCACTCACACATTTTGCACACCCTTACAGTACCTTGATTCCACATGTCACTTTAGAGGAGTCTAAGTCTTTTCAATTGATCACCTTTATCATACAATGGAACTTTTCGATCCTGATGGATGTGGCCACTTCCTGAATGACCCTCCACTATCCACAGTGCCTGATGGCTCACTTAACTGTTTAATAAGTGTGTGGATGATGCTACAGATCTTACGCTCACCAAACGGAAGACTTTGGAGTCATGTGTTAGATACCAACACTATAAAGACTCCTGATTGGTATTCAGTAGCAGTTAAGTGCTCACCACTATCATACGAAGTTCAATTCCCGGGTGATTCTACAGCTACCCATAGCTGATTTTGGCTGCGCTCTCAAGACAGACGGGAAAAAACGGCACACTCATACTCCCACATCAATCAAAGTGATACTAGCCAATCATTGGCGTCTCTGAGCTCAGGCAAATGGAAGAGATCACATACAGCTGTCCTCTGAATGTGTTATGATGCTCCCTTAACATGGGAGTGTCGGAGGAAGCATGTGTTAGTCTAAGATGCTTTAGGCATGACTGAAATTGGGTAAAGACAAAAACTAACACTTTCATCTAAATGCTAAGAGAGAAAAACGTATTCATGCTCCAGTAAAGTTCCAGAGATTGGTAGAACCCATGGCAAAGAGCGCTGATGTCATACTAGATTTCATTGTAATTTGTGTATGCATGTGATCATATTTTGCATGCATACTGAGAAACATATTTTTTTAAATAATATTTATTTGCTGATTTTATTTTGGAACCAAAACCTCGAATTTAATTCATAAAGAGCTGTAATAAATTATCTTGAGATTTTACTGAGGGATTTGGCCTGATGCTTTTTTAAAATGAAAAATCACACTCAGTAAAAACAAACAAACAAACACACAAACAAACAAACAAACAAACAAACAACAACAACAAAAAATAATTATAAAGCCCTCCCATTGATTAACATTTTTTTTTATTCATCATAACCTTGATGCATAAGCTTCTGCCACGTTTGTCTCTACATTAGCTCATGACATCTGAGAGACACGACGACATCAAACGCTGTCAGGGAAATAAATGATATCACAATGCACCATTTCACAAAAATGAAAGAGAAAACATGAAAAAAAAAAAAAAGAGAGCAAGCTCTTACAAATCAGGGCTGTAAACACAGTGTTCAGTGAGTGCCCTAGTTGAAGTGACCTACCCAGAAAACATGCTTGAATAGGATGCAAAGAAAACCCACTGGAGACTGCAGGCCTAGTTTGCTGCACGGGTGAGTTTCTAATGGCACGATGGCCCCTGAGACAGCGTGCTGACACGGGTGAAACACAGAAAATAAGGCGAGGAAACAAGCAAGAAGAGAGACTAAAGAGCAAAGCAAGGAGGAAATAAAGTGAGCCTTGTCTAAGATTTCCAGGAACAGGCCCACAGCTCTCAAACCCATGTTTCTTCACGCTGGAGCGCAGGAGTCCCTCGGCATCACCAATTCATGTCCCAGATTAGATTGAACCGAGGGCCACGGTGGAGGATTGGACATGTCACCAGGGTGATCAGAGCTCCTGGAGGACTTTGTGGAATTTTCTCAGATTCTGGCATGAGAGAAGAAGCTGGAAAAAAGAGTCCAGACTGTATGTTGTAGGATGCACTGTTTGTTTGTAGGTTGCAGAAATAGAATGTGTGTTAAAGTGTAATTACTGTATAGCTTATATATTACTAATAGCTGAAATATTAAAGCTGTTAATTCATTTAATTAATTAACCTTGTATGCTAGCTAAAATATAAAGCCTTGCTGAAGAGGAAGCACAATCTCTTCCCTATGATCCATCAACATCATCCATCAAGTTTAGCCAATTATTATTTTTCTTATTAATTTATCTCAATGACAAAAGCCTTCTTCCTTATAATGTCCGAGGATTTGTGTTTAATCATACCATATATACTGTATATGAGGTTAACACCAAATTTTCTAAAATTAACCGGAGTTACTTTTTTTCTCATTAAAATATTGTGTATTTGTGTAAACCTGTTAATTAATATTTAACAAATTTAACATCTGACTTTCAATTTTCCTTGCAAATGAGTTTTGAGCTCCTTTTACTTTGTACAACTTTTAGTACGCATTTTACAAGCTACAGATTCAGTGGATAGATTACGCTGAAAAAATGATGGAGGATCCTTGTATGAAGCAGACAGACTCATTTTCCCCATAAACAATACTTATATGGTTTGAGAGATTTTCTTCCTGCCTGCGAACACTGATTGCTGCAAAATGAGCTGCTTTATTTATACTACATTTATTTAAAGACAGAGGGGGAAAAAAAAAATCTGTTCTCTTGTATTTCTCATGACTTTGTTCTACCTCAGTAGTTTAGTTGTTGAATTGCACAGATTTCTGCATAGTTGGCATGTGTACTTATCTGCCCTGGGCAGCAGGCACTAAAGACACTCCATATATCACACCGGCTATTCAGTGAGCCCGGTACAGAACACGACCTGTCACACAGTTTTTGTTTGAGTCCTGGGAACATTCTGCACCCTTCAGGAGTCTGCAATATTTCCTTTCTTTTCATTAACAGGATGGAGTAGGGACATAAATAAACATACACTGTGAATTAGTTTAGGTAGCCGATTTACCTTTTAAGTGATGTCTAAAAAGTTTTGATTAACACCCTGAATTATTTAGTTTAAAAATATATTATTCAGGAAATACAGTGAACATAAAAGAATGAAAACCCGGCCTAGCCGCAGATTAATTTTCGCATTTCATTTTCAATTTGTAAAGCTCAACCTATATATATATATATAAAGTCTACAACCAGTAAATACTTAAAGAATACAACCTGCTAAGGCTATAGTCTTACCTGATGCACCTTACCAGATGGAATGGAATAACATTATACAGGAACAAGAGGAATAGTTCTCCACACTTCCTGAAGGATGTTTTTGGCTCTCGTTTTTGGCATTTCTTTCACTCTTATTTTCAGTCCAGTCCCTGTACCTGAGCAGTTTCAGTGGAATGTTTTTATTTATTAAGCCACATGGTGACCTATTAATAATTCAAGAAAAAAAAAAATCCAACTGTGAGAAACAGGTGATTAGTATATTGGTGATGCTGAATGCTGATTGCAGCTTATTCCCATTTCTTTAATTTAATCTAAATTAGTGGTTCTTAACTCCAAACCTGCAGGACCACTGCCCTGTGCATTCTATTGCTTTTTCAGCTCCCAGCTCACCTGATTTAACTAATCAACTAATTAACAGCCATTTCATAATTGGAGTGGGTGTGGAAGAGGAGGGAAAACACTAAATATATGCAGGGCAATGGTCCTCCAGGACTAAGATTAAGAACCACTGATCTATGTCATTTAATTTAATTTAATTTAATATGAAACATCTTGAGGGAGGAAACTCATTTGGTCATGTGCATGGATTCCGGGTTTCAGACAGACCGTATGAAAATGGCTGTAAATCCTGAATGGTTAATGTCACACTTTTGTGGACCTGCTTGAATTAAAGCTCAAAGTCATGTTAAATATATGATCATAAAAATGTAAATAAAAACATTTCTTTTTTGGTAGAGCTGAAACTGTTGAAGCATGGAGCAGTCTTTCCACAATGCAGACCTTCAGTTTAAAATAAACATGCTGTAAAAAGTACATTACTAGACTGTTTGTGAAACACTCAAATAGTGCTAAATACATTCAAGTAAAACATTTTTATGTATGATAAATACAATTTAGACATTGAGACACCTATTGTATAGTGTAATAAAGGGCTTTCGGTCTGGCCTGGTAAAGAGAAAATCACTGTGACAGATTAAAAAAAAAAAAAATGTTCATTCAAATTGGAATGACAACTTTAAATACATTTTTCCCTTTTGGTATGACCAGAATTGAATGTTACTTATGTTATGTTTCTCGTTATTAAGATGCAAGCAGATATGGAGCAGACATATTTCAGTTTAGAAAAACTGACAGATTTCAGATCTGCATAAAAGTGCGTGTGTTTTAATGGCAATGTGTGACTATGTAAATCACCTGAGTATCATTATATCATCAGGGCTCACAATATCACCTGGAAACAGGAGAGCAAAATTCTTTGTGCTGGGTAGTTGAAGGGTTGGCATACCCCAGCCTCCTCTCTCTCTCTCTCTCTCTCTCTCTCTCTCTCTCTCTCTCTCTTTCTCTCTCTCTTTGTGTCTCACTATTTGTCTCTGTCTTCTATCAATCACAGTGCTTTAAGCCAATCATGGGCTTGTGTGAAGAGTGTATGTGTAAGAGTGTTGATAGTGCTACCTCAGAGTGTGTTACAGAGTGTTATTACATCCTCCCTGGGTAGTCATCGCTGTCATATGATTGTGGAGAAGGATTTTGGGTAATAATTTTCAGGTGAGCAAATGAGGATCAAAAGAGTATATATATTTATATTTAAACCATGTCAAGTTTTTTTTACATGATGACACAAATATGTCCAAACCCTCATATTTGTTTAAATGTTTATTTTGGATTTGTTACATATAATTTTCAAATGCATTCATGTTGGACAGACAGCCTTCCTCACTCCGGCTCTACACATGAAGTGTTGTCACACTACTGCTATTATAATGTCCTATAAAAGCACTTCAGCTGATCTGTGACTCTCTAAAGAGCTCTCTTCTGTCAAGCACTCCCACTCAGCTGTGAGATTTCATCCTGTCTCTCTCTCTCTCTCTCTCTCTCTCTCTCTCTCTTGCTTTCTGATAGACAGGTGTTTATTAAGAGGTGCTGACAGCGCTATAGTGCTAGGAGACTGTCAATTTGATCTCTTCTTCACCCTTTTGATTAGACAGGGGGCCAAAGTGTGAAAACGTCCATTTCAGTTTCCCCTTTCTCAGTGTAACGTGCTGTGATCTGACCTCAGGCAGGTTTTTTTTTTTTTTTGTCAGCTTCCCCTAACAGTTGAAAGGTGAACTATAGAGGAGTGGAACTGGTCCTAGATCAGGCTAATAGAAGAATTGCTAGGCTAACCCACGCCCCCCTCCCTCATTCCCCAAATCCACAGCTGCGATCCTGCATCTGTGTCAACTGTCAGATTCAATAGAGTACCATGCTGCGGAGGGGAAACACTTATTCATTAACGGTGTCAATTCCAGCTACTATAATGTGACACCATGGCACTGATAGGGGATATGCATTGATTTCCCTTCAGTGGGAGCCCAGAGTGTGTTTTAATGGCCATTATTCAGAGGCCTGGCTTCGATGTACTAAAATGCCTGTCCTGTTAACCTCACAGGCTTCACGAGCTCACAGAGACTCTTTAGAGTAGATTAGGAGTAACTTCGTTTTATGGGAGTTACATAGAATTTTGGATAAAAAATTGGATAAAAAATTATCCAGTAAATTGACACATTACTTACATATTGTGCCCCTGTGTGAAACATTTAGCCAACATTTTGGCTATTTTGCTTTGAATAGACAGATACTTTCATCATATCATTATAGATTAAGATTTATTATTATTATTATTATTATTATTATTATTATTATTATTATTATTATTATTATTCATGGGATAGAGTTAGATGGAGGCAGATTTGCTGTGGAGACCCCTGAAAGGAAATAGCCAAAAAACAAAGAAGAAGATTAATAATATTAATAATAATAATAATAATAATAATAATAATAATAAATCTTAATCTATAATCATCTGGTGAAATTGTCTGAAATATTTGTATCTCTAAATAAATAAATTAATTAATTAATAAATACATTTATTATTATTATTATTATTATTATTATTATTATTATTATTATTATTATTATTATTATTATTCATGGGATAGAGTTAGATGGAGGCAGATTTGCTGTGGAGACCCCTGAAAGGGAATAGCCAAAAAACAAAGAAGAAGATTAATAATATTAATAATAATAATAATAATAATAATAATAATAATAATAATAATAATAATAATAATAATAATAATAATAAATCTTAATCTATAATCATCTGGTACAATTGTATTGGACTAGAGAACAAGAACTAAAAAGAGCTGCAACATACATTATGTTTGTTTGTTTTTTCAGATTAAACAGATAATATGTTAAAAATCAATACAAATGCAAATATAAAAAGGTAGGTACACTATCCACAATTGTTATTATTATTATTATTATTATTATCTTCATTAAAAAAATCATGTTCTGACCAGGTGGGTACCTCAGGACTGGGATTCTCATCACAAGATGAAAGGAATGCAAGCACAAGTCTTTTTTTCCCTCTTCAGGTGTAACCGCTAAGGTGTGAGTAAAAAGCTTCTGGTCGGGTTGCCAGTTTGTGAGCCAAATTAATTCTCCATACAGCCAAAAACAGCATAAAAAGCATTTATAATATCCCAAACCAATTTGAGCAGTGTACAAGAACGATTCTTTCTTTTTTTCATTGACATTTCTCAGTCTTAATAATAAACATGTTAACTGCAATGCACATGCATATAGGGTTTATTTTTAGAGTTGCTCCTTCATATAGCCTCATATGTTTATAATTCAAATGAAGTTATGTTCTGCAAATTGCTGTTTTCTGTTAAAGTGCTTTCTATTGTTTCTGGAGCATAGTGGTCTGACAGTAGGGTCTAAATCTGAATATGAATACAGACATAAATATTTGCATCTCTAAATGAATACTGATACAGATGCAGAAGATGTATGAACACCACAAGTAGGAACAGATGATTCACACTCCAAAAATATACTGTACCTGGTCAATTACTAAAAGGAAGACCAATGACTTTCAAATAAGTGAAGGATAATTTTACCTTTTAATTGAATTGAAATAGTTAATTAGTGTGTGACTGTTCACCTCCATGGGGTCAGTACATTATAGAACCAAATTACAAAATTCTTAAGATCTTGTAGATATATGTAGATACTTATCACAGTATATGAAAGCAGTTTTCAAGTGTAGCCACAGATTTGAAGTTAAATCGTAGAGCTGGGATTGCCCTTCTAACACATCCCAGAGTGTTAGAACCTCAACCTTTCCCACAACATGATGCTACCACCATCATTCTTCACTCTGGAGAGGGTGTTCTCAGAGTAATGATTGGGTTTCCCCCTGAACCTAACACTTACCAAGGCCAAACTGATCAGTTTTTCAATTATTGGTAAAGTCTCTACCATGTCTAGTGGCTTTTTTCTCACAGCTCTCCTGGACAAAGTGTCCAGGTTTGTGAAGTGTCTGTGGCGTGGACAATATAATTTCTCCACCTGCTTCAGAGTTACTCTTGGCTGCTTGATTGTATTTTGACTAAATCAGATTTTCCGTCTGCAACTGGTGCTGCCCAAATCTTGGCACTATGCACATAATTGCTGAGACCGCACTGAGAAATCTTCTCCCAGACAAATGATGAACTGTAGATTTATTTCTAATTGCTACATTGCGTGATCATATCTGTTCAGAGGGGAAAAAAACAACGACAACACCTGTCTATGGGCAAATGAAGGTACTGTATGTGCAACAGCCGTCATTTTTCCAGTGAAGCAGATAACCTCCTTATGTATGCCAGTGAAAGTGAGTGACTTAGGAGGAGCGTCTGCCATAGAAAAGCGGCAAATCTGAGACAGATAGAGAGATAGTGAGGGTGTGAGGGCTCACTAATAGGCCCTCGACAAGATGCCAGTTCGTTTTTCACATCATGTCATCTGTAAGGGTTGAAATAAAAGTAAATGGCCAGATCCCTCTCTGCCATTACAGCTCCGGCAGTTCAGCATTTATTTGTGTTGACTGGTGCGGCCTTGGCGGCGTGACAGAATCATAGACCCCAGATCAGACATTGCTATGATGTTCAGCGCTGTTCAGGCACTGACAGGTCCCCTGCTCGTCTCCTCGTCTCGTAGCGGGAGCGGCAGCGGCTAACGCCGCATCATATCAAATGCAGCCATCTGACACGATAACGGATCTGGCATGCCGCAGACGTGACCCAGTCTGTCTTTTGTAATCGGCTGACAGATAGAAGCTCAGGAATAAGAGGGTTTCTTCAGTTTCATGTAGTAAAAATTAGTGTCAGTCAAAGTTAAGTGCCTGTTTTTGACCAGAGAGAGGAAGGACGAGGGAGATTACATTCAGTGTTATTCAGAAACCAGACTGGTAAACTAAGTGGAAATGATCTATGAGAAAAAAAAAAAGGTCTGATTTTTTTTTTATACCACTAATAACTGAAATAATTGAGCAATCCGAATAAAATCATCATATACTGTAACCATCTCAATAGCATCATTCTGACCTGAACTGGATTGATTGGCGTGAAAGGAGTGGTGTAATCCTTTGATAAATCTGTTCATTAGATAAATATTAGCCATGTAAATGATTCTTTCTCTTGTTGGAATATATTCTGTTTACGTATGTTTTCCCCATGTAAGATAACATTAGGTGGCATGACAAGCTTCAGGGTGGAAAATCTACATTTCATTTCTAGTATGTAAATTTTTAGTATGGAGCCAGCACGAACCTGAGAGCCTGGAGAACCCACTGCAACCAGCAGACCAAATCTCATGATGAATAATATGTATGACTAAAAGTACAACTGCACTAATGGTGGATTTTGATGGTGATGCTGTAACGCTGTTCCACCAGTCTTTACTTCAGACTATTATCCTCCTGACAGGATCTGCACTCCTGGACTCTGATTGAAGAAGCAGTGCTGAAATGCTCAAACTTTGCACATTAACATCCAACAAATCATAAATGAGACAGAATTTTTTAAAAATAATCATAAAGGAGTAGGTGACATTTGTCAGAAAATCATAACCTGATAACCCCGGTCATGGTCTCTGATAATCATAGACATCGATATGAGTCTAACTAATCTCAAGATCAAAGGTCTAATTCATAGCAGGAGTTTTTCTTGTAAAAAAAAAACTATATTCAGATATAAATGCACATTTTATACAGTAGGATCAGTATCCATGTAAATGGTTGAAATCTCAATGCCTTTAAACAGATTGAAGAAGTATTGTCCATGTAAATGCAGCTAGAGCTACAGCAATGTTCTTATGAATGGATGTCATGTCATGTAATGGCATATACCTATATTCAGAGCAACTTACATTTTATATCTCTTTATACATCTGAGTAGATGAGGGGTTAAGGGGCTTGCTCAAGGGCCCAACAGTGACATTGTGGCTGTGCTGGGATTTGAACCTGGGATCTTCCGGTGCCTTAATTACTGACGTCCCCCTACCCTAACCTTAATTAGGTTAAGGAGTTACACTGCTGTTGGAATGGGGACGGGGACGGTGGACAGGGGACGGGGGACGGGAGGGGCGGGGGTGGGATGTTGGCTTCCTGGTTAGAGCTCCAGCATTTCTGGGCTGCCACTGTTGGGCCCTTGAGCCTCAGTCTTTCACCCTCATCTGCTCATTTCCAGTACAATTTAGGCGTCAAGCTAAAACCCGGCGTCAAGCTGAAACTGACAGAAAAATAATGGATATCTTTCCAGGATTTGCCTAATGTGAGTATCTACAAAAATCTAATAATAGTCAAAAATGCATGAAGCAGTAGATTAGTTACATGTGAGAATTTCCAGTACAAAATAAATATTGCGCAGTCATCTACTCTACAAGTCATGTTTTTTTTTAATTTTTTTTTTTTACTGGAGATTATTTTTTTAAGCAACTGTTTGTAAGGAAACGTTTCACTTTGGAACAATGCAACCACACTGTAAGGTTTCCCAAGGGCTCTTTTAATGCCTTTTAGTTTTCTACTCTCTTTTAAGTTATACGTCTGAAAGGGAAAGCCTCCAGGGTTCTACAGTACGTAGATTTAACCTTTTTTTTTTTTTTTTTGGTAAATAGTGTACTTTTGCTACACTGCTGTTGTTTTTAATATATATGCAGTAAATATGGAGCCTACAGTGTGAAAGCCGTTTCTGCTCTGCAGTAGCCATACTGTCAGAATAAGCTGATCTGTCTTTTCTGTTGCATTTTCCATTTCAGATTCCGAGAAAGGCCGTCTATTTCAATAAGAACTCCGGCCCCAAATATGACTATGTATTGCATCATGCAGCGAAGTACAATATGTTCTTAATGTCACACGGCATCATTCTAAGCTGGAGTGGAAGAAGTACTGTAATGTACTGCCTGGGGCGACATGCAGGGGAGGGGGCGGTTCAGAGAGAGAGAGAGAGAGAGAGAGAGAGAGAGAGAGAGAGAGAGAGATGCATTCCACCGGAGAAAAAAAATGATTTTATGTTTATGTTCAGTTTCACATACAGTACCTTTAAATCCATGCATTTCCTCCATGATTCATTCAAGAAGGCTTCACTTTATTCAAGTGCCAAAAATGCAAGCATATACAGTATTTTATTTGAATAAACACGTTGGAGCACATAAGCTCTCTTCAGTTTCAGTAGGTTTTTCATTTAACCTGCTGTTTCGAGGTCAGCTAAACAGATTGCTTTTATTTCGGCTGAGAAGAACATTTTAATCGCATGAATAAGGTAGAGGATTGACTACTGAAAAGCTCAATTGTTTTCATGCTTTACCACTTACATTAAGATGCAGGCTGACTGTGTGTGTGTGTGTGTGTGTATGTGTGTGTGTAAATATGCTAATTGAAGTGTGGCTTTTGCTGGTGACAGTGTATTTGTGTGTGTGAGCATATATATCTATGTGCGTATGTGCGTATGTGTGAGCCCATGTGTTTGCAGGACCGTATAACAACATATGACGGAATGAGAAAGCACACATTTCCTTATTAGGAGCCGGAGTCAAAGGGCCTGTGCAGGACCCCCCTGGCATGCAGCGCCCCCAAGATTAAGACATATATTGGATCCATGATAGAGGGCAGAAAGTTCATTTTAAAAATAAAACAGAATATTATTCATATTCCTTTTAAAATTCAGATTGCCAGCTGACCTGTGACTCGAGAGCAGTGTATTACATTCGCAATGAGCTGCACAGGTTCTCCGGGAGAGACGACACATCTCTCTATCTATCTCAGCAAAAATGCATTCTCTCTCTCTCTCTCTCTCACTCTCTCTCTCGCTCTCTCTCTCCTTCTCATTCGCAGTTTCTCTCACATCCATTATTCTTTACTGCTGTAATAGAATCATATTAAGTTGTAAAATGTATAAAATGATATGCCACTCAAAGATATAAATGTAGTCAATTTTATAGCGTAAGTTGTTGTAAAGAAAAGCAACATCAAGAAACAAACAATTTTCCAATTCGGATTTTAGATATCTATCTATCTATATATATATATATATAAAAACCATCTCAGTGGTTCATCATGTCAGATTTATTTGTATACAAGATGAACTCATATATGAATTTTGCTCTGTTGTGCCTCACACACACACAATGGATGATTTTCATATATATTGAAAATGAACACGCAGTAATGTAGACTCCTCAAGCCCTGAGTTTACTATCTATCCTAGGTTCTGTTACTTTACAGTTCTTGTACAGCTCTCCTGCAATAAACCCAGAACACATATCAATCCACCACTCGGCTCATCCTGCCATTCAGTACAAGAACGAAAGGACTTGGTGTTTTAACTCTGGCTCATATAGCCCTTGAGAGAAAACTATAATGATGCAGTGTTAACCATGTCACTCATCGTAACTCATGTCACTTATTGTAACAAATTATTGACTCCGCCTCCTGTCTCATCATTGATCTCATCTCCCCATTTGTGTTATAATTGTTCACATCCATTTTCGATTTAGTTCTTCATTAGATTTTCTATTTATACCTTGAGTATAAAAATACCTATACCTTAATTTTTTATTTCTATTTTTATTTTTATAAATACATTCTCATTCAGTCTACATTTTCCAGAGGCGTTCAAGTCAAACTGGGACTTGAGATGAAATTTCTTCTGAATGATAAAACCGATTGACATTTACTGAAGACTTCAAGCACAGTACAGTTATGTGATGCTTAACTGCAGTAAAACCTTTGAATGGTGCAAACATTATAAAGAAGGCCGTACATCCGTGAATGACGATCCTGCCTGAGGTGGCTCGGAGCCCACTGCAGTCATTCCCATGAACATTCAGTGAGTGGAATGCCTGATCCTTGTCGCCAACATCTGTCTATGGGAACTGTGCAAAACATCATTCATGAACTCCACGTGCAAATTACGGAAACTCAGCTAGGTGCTATTATTAGATCACCCCATACAGTCCTGACCTCGCTCCAAGCCACACATTTGGGCCATTAAAGGAGTTCCTGGGAGGCCAGCTTTTCAGACGTGGAGTTCAATCACAGCTCTGGCATACTGAGAAATCTTTCTACTTGATGGTGTCCAAATGCTGGGACAAGTGCATTAGTGTAGAAGGGGATTATATAGAGAAATAAAGGGAGTTAACTTTCATAACTGTATTCTGGTATTATTCATGATCAAAATTCCCAGTTTGACTTGAACACCCCCTTATGTTTTATTATTATTATTATTATTATTATTATTATTATTATTATTATTATTATTATTATTATTATTATTATAAAGCCCATAATAAAAACAGATATGTGGCAAAAAAAAAGCACCAGTACTGCCTTCTTGTTCATCAATTTGCTCAAATGACATAATATTAAAATAATGTATACACAGGTCAAAGTTTGCCTTGATAAAATTCATGAGAAGAGCAGATTGCAATTTGTGAGCCCTTTCCCCATCACGCAATTTATGTTCAGTTTTATCAGACTGTTGCTTTTAATTAAGCATAGCTTTCAGCTGACTCTCATACTGTTGTATTTAAAAATGTTAAATCTCTCATGTTCTGTAATATTTTGATCAGGGTTGCAGTGGATCTGGAGTCTATTGCAGGATGACTGGATGTAAAGCAGGACTATACTGCGTGCCAGATGGTACAACAATCTATTTTAAGGCAAAAACTATAGAATTGTGGCTAAAGCACACATGTTGGCACTTTTGACATTTTTACATTCCGCATACGGAAAACAAAATACTGTATGGATGAATTTGTATAAGTAAAAATACACCTGCATTCATGGAGCTATGGAAAAATAAGCCAGAATAGACTACAACAAAGTTTGATCAGCACTCCTACCAACCTATCTCTCTTTCTCTGTGGCTGTCTCTCCTATTCTCTCTGGCTCTCTCTCTCTCTCTCTCTCTCTCTCTCTCTCTCACGCATGCATATACTCACCACACAAAACAGACGTGCCCAACTTCAGTGGGCTAATTCCCCTCTTCTCTCTCTGCTCTCATCATCATTTCCCTGTGAAACACCCCTGGCACTTAATTGCTCCTTGCCCCTCCAACATGTTTGTAACGGCAAAAAAGCAGCACATAATTCTTAGTTTGTTGGCTGGCAGTGCCCAATTTCCAAAAGTGGAGTGGTGTGATAAGCGTCAGGCGGGCGGCCGGGGCCATGAATCACGGCCTGCCAGGGCTGGGCTCGGGATAATTGAGTCCAACATCTCCAACACTTTCACCATAATTAATGATAATCTGTAGCAGTGGAATCTCAGATTCCAGTTCACAGAGCTGTTTAATTAGGCCTCCGTAATGAAGGCAGCACGGCTACGCAGAACAATATGGCCGCCGCGTGCAGTCATGATTAATGGCTTGTGCTACTGAACACACAAAAGTGCAGCATGGTTAACTCCACACGGTGCCTCTGCCTCGCTCTCTTTCTCTTTTTACTGTCATTTACCTAGTATGTAGAAATACACACAGTTTTTGCTTCTATTCTCTGAAATAGGTGTCTGGACATATAAATTTCAGCTATATACCAGTTTTTCTTTTTTGCCCACTAGTACTTTTTATAAAAAAAAAAAAAAATCATTTCATTATCATTCTGATATTACCAAGCAAAACTTGAATCATGAATTTCAGAACTTTGTCCTTTTCTTGTGTTCTGTTAAATATATCCCGTATTAATGTGTTCCTAGTATTATAAAAGAGGGGTGCTGGGTGGACATAATGTGGTAATACATGGGCATAGATCAAATGGTGAGAACCACTTTATTCAGTTCATCTGTGCTGGCACACTTGATGATATCATTATTTATACAATTACAGAGCTGAGATTATGATCAGCTTTGCTCACCATTCCAATATATTCGATACATGTATTGTTGAAAAAAAAAAAGAAGACTTTTAAAATAATACAGTGTAAATGTTATATATCCTTTTTTCATTTTCAACACCAGGGTTCTTATTATTGACCCTGAGCTCAGGTTATTGTCTGTGTGGAGTTTCGCACTGTGTGTATTGAGTTCTGATCTGTGTTCTGTGCTTTCCTCCCACCTTCCAATATGAGGCTTGGCTATTCTAAATTGCTCATAGGTGTGAATATGTGTGTGAATGGTGCCCTGGGATGGACAGAAGTCCCATCCAGTGTGTGTCCCTGTGTCACAGCCAGTGTTCCTCATGACACTGACTAGGATGAAGCATTTACGCAGATAAATGAACATGCTTTTGAATTGAGTTTATGGGGTGTTTAAACAGTTTAAGTTGTATAAATTGCAAGGTGGGGTCTCCATGGATCTGACTTGTTGGTTCAGCACATTCCACAGATGCTCAACTGGATTGCAATCTGGCAAATGTAAGGGCCGGGTCAACACCTTAAACTCCTTGTCATGATCCTCAAAACATTCTTGAACAATTATTGCAGGGTGCTTTACCATGCTGAAACAACCCACTGGCATTAGGGAATACTGCTGCCATGATGGGGTGTACTTGGTCAGCAACAGTGTTTAGGTAGGGGATACATGCCAAAGTAAGATTTAAATAGATGACAGGATCCAAGGTTTCCCAACATTGCCCAGATGAAGTAAAAGAAAATGTGATTCCTCAGACCTCTTCCTTCTTCCACAGCTTCATGGTCTAGTTCTGATGTTCATGTGCCCATTGTAGGTGCAATGCATTGAGAAAGCATTACATTAGCTCTTCTGTGGGATTGGGTCGAATGGGCTAGCATTTGCCTCCCCATAAACAAATCATTGAGGCCTTTTTGGACCACTTTTGGCAGGTCCTAACCACTGCATAACTGGAACACCCCACAAGACCTGCCATTTTGGAGATGCCTATTTCCATTGCCATAGGGGCTTCACCACTATCCTTCCAGGTTTTAACAATATATTGGACACTTCTTAAGCTAATTCCAGGAATTTTAGCAATTTACTTTTCTTTGCTTGATTGAGGCCAATAATTTGACCCTTCTGAAGTTTTTTTTTTTTTTTTTCTCTCGACATGGTGGTTTAGAAAATGAGAACCTACTCACTGCTAAAATGGTTGCCAGTGGAACCATATTGATCATTGCAGTAATTATCAATATATTATCAATAGTAATTAGTATCCAATCAAAGGCTCTTAAATATGACTTAATCCCTTCTTTAATGGCCGAGCAGTGTTTCTCAAATATATTCACCGGCTTGCTAGATATAGGAAATAGTTTTTTCACTATAACTTTCAGCAGACTATAAATGGATATAAGACTTTAACTATGCATTACTTAATGGCTGCAGATAGTTGTTTGACCCAGGGGCTTGGTGTGAATGTAAAGAAAATGGATTGTAGGTGGGTCCCATTTTTATAACCACTGATTCATGAAATCACAACTTATTCATATCTGAGTTTTTTATACAATAAACTATAAGTGACTTCCATGTCTAGAATAAAATCACATACTGTACCTGCCCTGATATTATTGACTAAAGTCATAAAAGTCTATAAAAAGTGAAAGAGGCGTGTTAGTTAAAGTGAGTGTAGCATTACTGAAGGTAACGCTCGGGCTGCTGTTGCTGCCTCGCAGGCATGCGTATGCTGTTTGTAGCGGCTTTTCGGTTCCGAAAGGGGATGTCTATTTCCCAGCTCCAGTGACTGCCTTTGACTGCTCCTGGGCCGCAGAGCCAGCGCCTCTAACTTTCCAGCAGTCACCCGAAATGCAAGAATGATGGATTTGCGGCTGCATTAAAAGCAAATAAGCTGTTGTGTCGTAGTAAATGGGTTTCTGTTTTCAGCAAAGTAGATGACGCATTGCACAGTATGGAAGGCGAGACTACATTAAAGGTTTGTCATGCTTATGTTCAGGCCCTGTTTGGAGCCAGCATGTGATTATGGAGAATGGGGAACCACGGCCCCTGAACTCACTGTTAGGGGAACGGATGACAAATGTACCCACATCAGGAACAAAACTTGCATGTTATCAGATTTTTTTTTCCCCCAGACATACATTACAAAAGTCGATCGCTCATCGTGTTGTAGAATTTGTAAGTTAAGAAATGGTGTGACTTTCGTTGCTTTGACAGGCTGAAATTTCCCCTCTGATGTGAGGCGAAAATGGGAAGTACAGTGGAGCAGAGCGAGGTCTATGCAAACATGCTGGTGTCGCTGCAAACCCCCATAAATCTATGACAAAACTCCCGCCAAACGAGGGCAAATGAAGAGAGAGTATTCATGTGAAAGAAAAGCCCGTCACAGGGCCCACAGCAGCCGAAATCTTGTTTAGTTCTTTAATTCTTTTCTTTCTGACCTGAATCTGGCTCTCGCTACACATGAAAGAAATTACTGCCGCCCCTCCGTCAGCCCGGCCGCCATCCTCCCGCTCCGCAGCATTTGTCATTGCCAAAACAGAAGAGTTTAATTAAGTGTTGTGAGCAGCCTAGTGAGAAACACACTTTAAATTAAACCTCTGATGCCGTCATTGGTTCTGTACCTTCTCAGCAATCAGTGCGGTCTATTCCAAAGCATAAATTCCTCTACTACACGTCTCTCTCTCTTTCTTTCCTTCCTTTCTTTTTCTTTCTTTGCATCGCTATTCACCCCCAGCGATTCATAAACCCCTTTAACACCCTCCACCCTTCATTATAGTCTAGCTTTAAAAAGACACAGAAACACACACACACACACACACACACACACACACACACACACACACACACACACACACACACACACACACACACACACATACGATTGTGATAATTAATAATCCTCCCTCAGCTAAACATTGTATTTACTGCTCCTCAGCTGGATGGTGTTAAATCAGGGTTAAGTCAAAAGCACTGCGGTGCACTGAAGCTGGAAAAGAATTACAAGTGGCGCATAATTGTTGGTGCAAGAGAATGAATTAATTTAATACCTCAATAATTATGGAATGTTCCAAGTTGGTAAGCAGTTTGATTCCAGTAATGTTATTTCTAGGTGCGTTTTCTCTGAGAGGGCAATAAAAACAGTGCACACAGGGGGAATGGCATCCAGTGGTGCTATCCAGTGGTGCAATCAACAATACAGACATACTGGTGTACTGTAAATAAGGATTACAGACAGCTGATATTAAAACTTTAGCTTATTAATAATCAAAATTCACAATATGTACACAATAATCTGATATCAGAAAAAAACAGATTTCAGCAATGATTTTATTTCTGTTTTTCATATAAATATACGAGTGTATTTATTATTATTATTATTATTATTATTATTATTATTATTATTATTATTATTATTATTATTATTATTATCAGGTAGTAGCTTTACTACTTTTTAAACCAAACAACTTGAAACTATTTTTTACCTGTAATCCAGGTGCAAGACAAATCACAAGTTCATATTAATGCTCATTTACTAATGAACTGCCTAGGCAAAAATAAATAAACAAACAAACAAATAAATATTCCATATGCTCCCGGCACCATTCTTTCACAGTTTGAGTCCTGTAAGATAGCTATCCCATCAGGAAAGAAAGGGGGAAAAGGATAGGTTATGCTGATCATTCAGTACATTCAGGTTATCGCTGACTTTCCTTTGCTTCACTGCTGAGCCTAGACCTGAGCAAGGAAAGGAACCCCAGATCACATCACTGACTCCAGAGGCTTGTACAACGGGCACTATGCATGACGGGTGATACTTGTGTCGCTCTGATTTAGCATTGATCAAGCTGTGAGTTAAGGCTCCGGATTCCTGATCAGAAGGTCATGGGTTCAAACCCCAGCTCCATCAAACTGCCACTATTAGGCCCTTGAGCAAGGAACTTAGCCAGCTCTGCTCCAGGAGAGCTGTGTTACGATACTGAGTTTATTCGTTTTTTTGTGTTTGCTTTGTCTCTGCTGGTGGAGGGATGGGGGTGTATCTTCCCTTGTTGTTGCAGGTCCCACCCTCTTCAGTGGGCCAGCAATCTATTGGTTGCTGCCCTGCCTGTCCTTTGTTGGTCCCGCCTCCTGCCGGATGATTGGATGTCCAGGAGACTCAGAGGCCTACTTAAGGCCTTCAGACCACAGTGCTTCAGACCGTGTTTTGCTTACTGTTTTTCTGATGATTATTCGTAAAAATTATATTGTGCATGACCTTCTGCTACGTTTCTGACTTCGTTTTTGTGTTTGCCCTTCTTAGGTTCTGGTTGCCCGATTGTATATACAATTTGTATATATTTGTACATAGTTTTGTAATTAGTGGCTTAGTAGGGAGTCGACGCCATTTTGTTTACACCCTGTTTTCTCTTGGTTTGTGGTTAGCAAGGGAGTAAGGGAAGAACTTGTATTTCTTTTTCTTTAGTTTTGGTGCAGGTTAGTTATTTCACTTTGGTACTAGGTAGAGGGCATTTTGTTTATTGTTTTGGCCTTGTCGGCCTCTGAAGATCACAGCCACCTTTTGGGGATTTGCTTGTTCACTGTTTGTAAATAAACACTAAGCAAACGCACTTTTGGTCTCACCCCCTTTTTCCTTTCTTTTCTTTTCTTTTTCATTCCTGTTACGGCCCGACCTAGACCGGGGCGTAACAGCTGTATCATGGCTAACCCTGTGCTCTAACCCCAACATACCCCAAACAGGAGTAGCTCAGTGGCATTGGACTACAGTTTGGAAGATCCCAGGTTCAAATCCCCCCACAACCACCTAGCTGTCCCTGTTGGGCCCTTTAGCAAAGCCCTCAACTGCTCAGATGTTTAATGAGATAAATGTAAGTTGCTCCGGATAAGGTTGTCTGCTGAATGTGTAAATGTAAGCAGAGAAATACTATATTGAACAAATAAAGCCAAAACAAAATGTTTTTGTTGCTCCAAAACCCAATATTTCTCCTCCCTATCAAATTGAAGCATTTTATTAAGTCTAATTACACTAACAAGTAGTTTTCTTATGAAAATTTCTACTACTGTTTAGTCCCAGCCCTGTGAGTTATCATC
Source organism: Clarias fuscus (assembly GCA_030347435.1). Lineage (NCBI taxonomy): Eukaryota > Metazoa > Chordata > Actinopteri > Siluriformes > Clariidae > Clarias > Clarias fuscus. The sequence goes on from CM059209.1 coordinate 29,604,381, forward strand.
ATGTTGTACATGTAGAAATCCTCCTACTTTCACTTTTAAAAATAGCTCTAATTTCTACTACTGTAATCTAATCTAATCTAAACTGTGATCTAATGTTCTATGGATGTTCCTCAACATACAGTAACTAAGAAAACAACATACAAAACATGAAAAACTAGGATTCTCTCTGCAGGATTTTATGCTGGTTAAAAATGTTTTGGGTTAAAATTGTGAAACTGTTAATTTATACAAATGTTATGGACATTGTAATACTGCTGATATTAGGTAGTTTATAAAAGTAAAACTCCATATTACGTAGTTTATACACTGAGAATATACTCCGTTCTCGTAATATGTAGAATGTCACGTACAATTGATTGAGGTCTGACTTTGAAATATTCAAATGTCTGTATTTTATTTCAATTAATATCTTCACTTAAACCTTACAATGCATACAGTACTGATCATAAATCCATATTACAACACAGTACTGTAGAAACTTACCAAAGCTACAGTATATGGGATACTACAGTGTACCTGCAGTGTATGGGTGTGACATGCCTAAATCCTGAGCCATATAATTCACTGATCTTTCAAATTGTGGACTGATGCTGTGGCGCTTCCAAATCAATACTGATCATATGCCTCTTGCCGCTGCTATCACTGGCATTGCTGCATTTGGTAGCCATGATGCCCTTCACTATAAGGTTCCTAATGAAAGATAATGCTAAAACAGTCAGCAAATCAACTTGGGTAGTAACAGTACAATAGCAGTTTTTACAAGAGCATGATACCCCATCATCATTTAATTCTTACTAATGTCGATAAATCATATACAGTATGATGATAAGGTTACTGGTTGCTAACAAATAACTCAAGTCACTGCAACGGTAAATGTAAATTTGAGGGCTTAAGGCACTGAGTTACTGATCGGAAGATCGGCGGTTCAATTCCCAGCTCAGCCAGGTTGCCATTGTTGGGCCCTTGAGCAAGGCCCTTAACCCTAACTGCTCCAGGGGCGCTGTACCATGGCTGACCCTGCACTCTGACCCCAGTTACGCTGGGATATGCGAAGAAGGAATTTCACTGTGCTGTAATGTATATGTGACAAAATAAAGGCTTTACTTTACTTTAAATAGATGTAAGTATTACATGTATTTCTATTTTCTTTAAGCTGTCTTCATTTGCATCCTGCAATCTGACAATCAGATTAAGGAAATCTTTGTATGCCGTTTACATGATCAATTAAATAAACTGACAACTGCCTAATCCGTGTAATGATCAGATGTTAATGCTATTGTAAACTTTATTTAAACTTAAGTTACAACTCTCTCCAACTTGACGCCCACATAATCCTTCAACAATGTTTTTTCAGCATGAACAAAGCTTCTACAAAAATAAAGATGATGCACATTTGCAATGTGTGGTTAATGTTTCCTAAAATGGAATTCTTGTGAACAATGTGTGTGTGTTTTTTTTTTTTTAATCTGGCAGTTGTAACACCAGGTGCTGTCAGGGCTCAGTGATGGTGCTGAGCTCCGGCTTCCTTTCTACTCTAATAACTGATCGCTTTTGTGTTTTGATCTGTTCGTAACAGCCTATGGGGAACCTGCGTGTCACCTCGCACCGGCAGCTAGCAGAGCTGCAGTAATTAGAGGACGACGGTCCTCGCTGCTTGTATGGCGAGAACAAGTCTCTAACCTTTTCTCCTTCACCTGCGAGGAAAAGAAAAAAAACATCTTGCCGTATACATAGGCAGCATAGGAACGGGGGAGCTGTCAAAGCCAGCACGGCGCTTTCGTATAAGGACTGGTGGCATAAACACCAAGTCCAATCAAGCTCAACTCGCTCGAACCTTAAACAAAGTTGGAGGAACATTTTCCTTCCTCGCCAGGTGACATTTTGTCTGCCTGTTCCTGCTCTCACCGGCGGCCCGTGTGGCAAGAGCTGAGGGAGGAGACAGCTGTTACATGCGGTAGGAGTATTAACGAGAGCGCAAGCCCAAAGCGCCACGTGTAGATGCTCTGTACCTCAGCAGACGTGCTTCTACGTTTAACAGAGCCAAGCATGCTATATTACCAGTAGAGGATCCCTCTCACATCATCACATACTCTCTCTGCTTCTCTTCTCGCATCTTATCCTTTATCCCAAGTACAGTAAATCACAGGTTTATATTCATGTGTTTTGTTGATAAGGTTAAGTTTTCTCTGCTTTTATTTTTGGAAGGAGTCTCTCGCTTTGTATCATTCTTAAGGATAGAGATCCGATTTATAGCTGTTTATAGCTGCTACAGCATAAGTGATAACAAAAACGTAACCTTTTTCCTCAACATTCTTCAACCTTATAAGTATGAATGAATAAAAATTATAATGTGATGTTCTTTACAGTGTAGATATGAAAAATAAAACACTATTATATATACGATTAAAATGCGCCTAAAATAATTAGCTTTAGGGTAGCAGCAGCTTTAATCCATACCTAATTCACTATGGAATTTCTTTGTTGGTTATAGACCAGCTATATTTTAAACATGTGTTAAAATGAAATATAATATAATTCAATTCAATTTTTGTTTGTATTGCATTTTTAACAATATAGTGATTTTGTCCTTTACATACATACATACATACATACAGTACATACATTTTAATATACTTTAATTACATTCTCTTAATATGTAGAATGCCACATAAAATTGATTGATTGATTGACTGTAATCTTTCCATCTTTCATAAAACCACGACAAAGCTTGCTTCACTGTTATAATATTCATTTAAATATGCTGCTAATATGAACCATCGTTTTGCAAACACACCCAGCTGAACCAACAAGGGGAACAAGAGGCAGGCCTCTTGATCATTGATCATTTAAGCTTGGGCTTTTGACCCTCTGCGTTCTAAGCCCCCGATGATAGATGATCTCTTTTTAGCCACCAGTTAACATACACTATTATCTCCGCATTTAAACCTGATGATATAATTGATTCGCAAATTGATTTATCGATGTTAATTCAAGTGTTTCACAAATTAATCACATTACAGAAATTAATTCACAATATTTTATGAGCTGCTGTGTGATTAACTAATGGTATGAATTAATCAAGTTTAATAAGAATTCAAACAGTGCGGTTCGGCCAATTTGTCACTTGGTTAAAAGCAGGGTGACCGGGGAGGGTTGATTTATGACGCACCTCACTTACTGTACTGCAGGGGTAGAAAAATGCCCACTCTTGCCTGGGACTTCTGTATCACTTTATTATAACAGAAAGACTATGCATTACCAATAAGCAAGATGCAATATTAGCGACGGCAAGACCTGCAAGAAATAAGCAGACACCCACAATTTTATGATACAGCATATGCACCAAAATCTGCAATTATTATGACTATTATTTGGTTTTATCTTTGCAGATTGAAATATAAACCATCATATCAAGTCACACAGTTTTTTTCTTTTTTTTTTTCACTCTGTGGCCAATAGACTGCAGTAAGTGAAATGTATCAAATTATATATGTTGGCAAATATCTGTTGATAAATACTTTATGTTCCTGATCCTTTAACAGAATACAGAATGTTTGAATCCTGAATGTTGCTTTGAAGCACTTTTAAAGAAAACTATCCAGGATGGTTACATCAGTTGCGATTGAAAACCATACATTTTTTTCCCCTATAACGCCAAGCTGCTGGTGATGTTATTTTTAGGGTTAGCAGGGAAATCCTGGTGTTGAAATGAGGCTGAGATTTATCTCTGCCTTATTACATCACAAAATCCTCAGGTAAATATTTTAAAAACAGGAATTTGCCCTCCCCATAAATAAACTTGAACTGGCCATATCTCAGAAACCAAACATGATATACTGTACAGTAACAAACTTTTGAACAGGAAATCTGCGCAACTGAAATAATTTTAAATGTGACTTAATACAAGATTTCACGTGATGGGTCACAAATATTTGCCATTTTTAAGCATGATTTTAAGCATAAAGAATTCCAAAGACATATCAATTCCAAGACATTTTTACAGAAATCTTTACATTTTTAATTACCCCTTTTTACTGTTCCCCAGTACTTTTCTATGTAATGCAGAATTTATTTAAGGCTCATTTTAAAGATAACGATACATACTGTAGGGCATTAGCGCCATCACGTTCTCGGCATTCTGGCACTTCTGATAAGATGTCTTAATGCTGTACAAAGATGTGTTGAAAACCACCTTATTTTTTCCCTAGATGAGTTGTTGCTTTTAAAGCTGCTAACAAAGACCAACAGTAGAAAGGGATATTTCAAGTTTCTCTGTGTTCAAGACTGGAAACTCTCAGATTGACCAACAATCTGGCCTTTTATTTAAACCAAAAAAATCTGAAATCAATTGGAAAGTTCATGTCGGGACACGATTAAGGATGGCTTCATTTCAATCTGAAAAGCAGGAAATAAATAATAGACATAATGATTGCAACAACAAAAATTGGTGCATATTTTATAATAAAACTACGGATGTCTATTTATTATTCCATTTCTGTAATAATTTTTTGCTTGGCAGATAATGGATAAATTATCCTTCTTATTATATATTTTTTTTAGTTAAATCAGTGCTCTGCAGTTTGTAAGTTCAAATAGTTCAAATCGAGTTCTACGGTGATACAGTGCAAAATAACACTTCGAAAGAATACAGTGTCCAAAAATTAACATCCGTCTGATGTTGGTTTGTGTTACACCCCCCTACATATGTATGTAAATTTCACCTAAAAGCACTGGATGTGAGTGAAATGTGCCTTCATGCCCAAAGCTGATGAAAGTATCTGTATTTTTTTATTTCTGTGTTTCTCTCTATGGTCAGTACTGAGGCTATAATTGTTTCAAACCCCCCTGAGACCTTGTTAGGAAGTTCATTAGCACTGGCCCCGAGTCTTTTAAAGTATTGATCGTGCGAGAGATTGTAAAAATAACTCCTGTTATAAGGCACTCGTCCATGGCGATAGCGACATAAATTATTTAAAAAGGGCACATTGGCTGTGGCCATGAAGCCATCAATCATGAGATATGGTCATGACAAAAAGGCTGAAGCTTCATAGAGCATCGTCTCTGGCCCTGCTGCAGTCCTATCAGGCAGGTGAGAGAGAGAGAGGGAGAGAGGGAGAAAGAGATGCAGAGGAAGAGAGGATGACCCAGTGTCACTCACATTGTGGCTGATGCCTTTGAACGCCCAGTTTCCCCTCTTCGGCTCAGGATGGAATGGCCAAATGGATTCTGTGCTTAGCGCTGCCCCCCTCTGAGCTCGCGCTTCAATTTGTCTAACAATGAAAGTGGCAGGAGAATTTTACCCAAAAGAAGAAATAACAATAACGCCAGGGATGAATTTTTTATGAAATGCTTGAATTGAGTTGCAAGAGGTGCTATTTTTATTCATAAACGGACTTGAGAGATTCCTGCTCAATAAAAAGTGACCCCAGGAATCAATTCGACCATATGAACTGGATGGAATAGTGCTCCAATAGGGGCTAGGCACTAAGCCAAATGCATTGATATATGGATTTGTAGTGCAGTGCAGGTGATTCATTGCTTTACATCCGCACAAATTGACAACGATCATTCCAAAGCATAAAAAGAAAACAGCTCCCATATTTTAATGTGCTATAATTTACCTCATTGATGCGATACACCTACTTTCCCTAAGGCTTTGTAGTGCCTGCACTGCACCGACTACACCTTATTAATCCACATAAACCAGGCGTGTCTTGTTTTCACCTCAAATTTCAACCACAAAAGCAACCTTTCTGTGAGAGCACATGTATCAAAAAACAGTTTATTAAAACACTCGTGAGAGGTGGTGCCTTAAACGATGACCGTATTGAAATCTCCTCCAGTGGGGGGAAAAAAAAAGCCTTTCTGTTATGACTGGATCCAAGAGTGGTGGAAGCATCTTTGAGTTTGACACACAAACTTTGATTAATAATTGATTAAACGATTCCTTGGAGCATCAAAGGACGGAAGAGGAGCTTCTCTCTCCCATGGACGAGAGCACAGTCAAACGGCACTTTGTTGTTTGAAAACTCTCTCTGAGGTCTGTGGACACAGCCTGCTTTTTGAAAGAGGGAAATGGAGAGACCTGGGAAGAAAGCGAGCTAACAAAGTGGCTTTAAGACTTGACTGGGTCACACATACACACTGAGATGAGCAGGACCTCCTCGGGATACTGCTTCCTGTAGTACAATGGCCTCCTACTTTTAAGCTTTTAAAAGACTCCGGTTAAAGAACAGATCCACTGTTTTAACCTCTTAAAGGTTAAACACTCTTTGGGTGTTCATTTGTTCCAGGTTATTTAAATTTTGCATGGTGAATGCTACTAAAAGTAATTTTCACCATTACTTACCAAAACCATCACCACCATACTGTATACAGTATTGACGTGACTCTGATCTCTGACCGGTTTTTAAATGTGACATCATGATCATATGACACTGATGAATTATTTCCAGTATATGAATCTGTATGAATAAAAGTAACTCTGAACCTGTACGCTATCCATGCCCTTAAAAAAAAGATGTATGTTGGATCAAACTGCTTATGCACATAGTGATGTAACATCACATGTGATAATCTTCATCAAGTCCCTCATAATTTAAATGTAATGAAATCAGAATATATTTTATACTAATCTATTTTCTGCTTATATTTAAAAAAATCCATAACAGGAAAAAGAAATACAGAAAAGGGTATATATATATATATATATATATATATATATATATATATATATATATATATATATATATATATAGTGTGATATATGGTATGTACATGGAAATGTTATTATGAATATAGTGTCCTGGACATGGTCTTTATGATTACAGCAGTCTACAGTATTCAGGCAATATTGTCTATAGCAACAGGATGTGACTTTTAAAATAGTGTGTGTGTGTGCGTGCGTGCGTGCGTGTGTGTGTGTGTGTGGGAATAAGTGTGCGTGTGTTTCAAATCCTGTACAGATAACACAATAAAACCATAGACTGACCATGCAGTGCTCATAGATACCTTGATAAAACCAACAACTTTAACCTATTGTTTCAAATATGTTTAACACGACGCCCCTTAAACCATAATGGTATAGGTAAAACATGTGAATGGAATGAATATCACATATCACTTGAATGGAGTGAATTTTCTCTTTTAGGAGTCAACCAATAACCAGATAAACATAGAAACAGAGCCATGAGGGACATGCTGTACTTCATCAAGATTTATTTATTTATTTTTTTTTACATCAGTGTCTATAGCTTGTAGTGGATGCAACTCTAAAATCAATATGACATTATAAAATGTATTTCAAACATACACAAAATGTATTAAGACAGACGAAGCAGTATACATTATCAGAATGTGTGCAGTGCAGGCTGCAGCACGCGCCTCTTTTCTAATATCTCTTGTCAGAGCCTGCTGTGCGGACCTGCAGATCTCAGGCTGTGCTGGTGGAGGTGGTGTCTGCCCCAGACTGGGGTCAGTGAGGTGGCTGGGGATGGCTAACACACTCTGATGGCCCCCTGTAGGTCCACCTAGGCGTTTCCATCTCTCAGGCATCAGCCCGGTCCATGCTGCGGACATGTTAGAGGAGCAGAGTTTGACAGAGGAGACTCCAGTGATGACATTCGGGACTGTAAGTAATAAGCCAGAATTGTATGGTGTTACAAATAAACATTGAATCATGTACTGTAGATATGGATGAAACGGTGATTGGAAATTTCAAGAATTTTCCCAGTGGGCTGCTCCATGTTGGTACTCTACTTGTAATTAGAACATGGACATTAATATAACCAGACTAATATCCTGTAAGCATTTACATTGTAAACAATATATTTATATATATATATATATTTAATTCAATTCCAATCTTTGCCATTTGTTACAGAATTTGATCTCCAAAATCCAATATGTTTTCTCTGATATCCATTCCAACATTTTTGCTTCATGAACTTGACACTAGGTATTGAAACAGTGTTATTTCTAATAAGTCCTAGTACACATCGGTAGCTCCCGTTGTCCAGCTCAGACTTGTAACTGCGTTTCATACAACAGTATGCCAGAGATTTTTTCCCCCCAAAATTCAAGATCAATGCAAGAACTATAAGGGTCATTCAAGTAAAACCAAGACTTTTGATTGTCCATAATAGCAGAACACAGTTAAAAGAGTAAAGACTACTTGTTTTGTACTTCTGTTTATAATCCCCTGCTACACTAATGCACTTTTCCTAGTGTCTTACTAGTGCTTGGATACCATCAAGATAAAATATGGCCTACCAGGAACTCCTTTAAGGGCTAAAACATGTTAAAATGACTTGGATGAAGGTCAGGATTGTATGGCAAATGTGGCAATAACTCCTAACCAAGTTCTAAGTGGTGCAAGTGGTATTTGTTAATGATGTAATGATGTACACTTCAGAGAGATGTGTCTCTTCCTCAAGCTGAAGACAAGTTATACATTAATTTCCAACGATCAGGTGTTCCACTTGCTGAATGTTCAAGGGAACGTGTCACCTTGGCGAGAATCATCATTCACGGAAGTGCTGTTGTTGTTGGTCCTTCGGCTGCTCCCGGCACCATCCGGTCAGCACTTATACTGCGAGCTTGGCACAGGTTTTACACGGATGAACTTCCTGACGCAACCCTCCCATTTTATCTGGGCTTGGGACTGGGACTGCATGCATTGGCTGGGGTTTGGGCACTGGCTAGGAATTGGACCTGGGTCCTTCGGCATCGCAGGCAAAACACTTACTGCTGAGCCACCAGTGTCCTATTCACGGAAGCACAGGGCGTCTTTAAAATGTTTTATTATTGAAACTTCTTGGCCACTGTCAAAATGCCAGCATTTTAATTATAGTCCTGCGTCTAGTTGAGCTCACCGACTGTGTCCAGCCACACTGTAGTGTGAGTGACAGCTCTAGGATGTGGAGTAGACGTCCCTTTGGCTGCTCTCCATATGAGATCTCCATAAGCACAGGATTTCATCCCGGACCCCCGCTAGGACGAGCCAGACTCCTCTATTTCCTACTGCTTTGACCCCTGACACTGCCAGTTTGTGCTGTGCCGAGTTGTGAGATAATAGTCAAGATTCCTTCCCCAAATAAAGCAGAGGGGGTAGAATTGAAGTGGCAGAGACTTCAGCATCGATCTCCAGGACTCCATCCATGAGGACGTAATCCTAGCCAAGATTACCCGAGAAGCCAAGCACGGACTGTTTACTAGTCAATTACATCTCTCCTATCTGCCTCCTGTTTAGCGTAAGCTATTTCCTCCATGGTGTGTGGAGTTATCTTGCAGCTCATATTCACACTGGACACTCGCTTGAAATTTGTAAATGAAGACATCTGCCTTCTCCCAGCTCCTCTCTCGCTCTCTTTCTCTACAGGGAGATTATGCACTGAATATGGAAAGCGCAGTCATTTTCCCAATTGTGTGTGAAGAACTCGATCCGTCCACCACATATCTCTGTGCACATGCTGCATATGTGATATTGAATAACCTTCCTAGTGAATATTGTCAGGCTCATCTCGAGACACCATTACAAATAGGTATAAAATATGTGTGAACAAGGGGGAACAGAAGAGCAGGTGCTGCTGTCGGGAGGAAGGTCATATACAGTCATAGAGGACATCGTAAACACATAACTTTAACTTTTTCTCAGTAACATGCAAGTGTATTCATGTGTGTCTCTGTGTGCATGAATGCTTTATCAAGGATATAACCATTCACGCACAGTGACACATTAATGCTCTAGGCTTAGTGGTTGCCACTGTCACCTTGCACGTCAAGGTTCTGGGTTCGATTCCCACGTCGGGTCTGTGTGCATGGAGTTTTACGTTCTTCTCATGCTTCTTGGGCTTGCTCCAGGATCTCCAGTTTCCTTCCGCAGTTCAAAGGCATACAGATTAGGCTAATAGGCGTTCTCAAATAACCAATAGTGTGTGAACATTGATTGGAGGTCCTGTCCAAGTCATACAAAATAATAATAAATACAATGGTCACTATTGGCCTTCATTGTCCCTGGTTGGACTACAGGGGTTCCTAGATGGATGGAATATTATTATTATTATTATTATTATTATTATTATTAATAATAATAATAATAATAATAATAACAATAATAATATGTTTGTTTATCTAAAATTATTAATCCAGTTTTTTATTAGTTTTTCCTTTTTTGTCCCGAGAAAAAAATTAAAAAAAGAAGCTATTTTGACTATTTTTTGCTCCATACTGTAAATATGCTGTAGTATAGATATTTAGTTTAAAAATGTTAAAGTAGATGCCACACCAATTATATGCATATGCTAGGGTTATTTATCTGCTGAATGAAAGTTAGTAGAAAATACGGGCCCGCTAACTGCTATCTCCAAGCTTTCCTTCATTCATTTCTCTCCACATTAGCACATTTTGAGTGAAGTATTCCTTTAAGCTGTAATTTATTAAAACCGCTGTTTAATTCTCTCTCTCTTTTTTTTAATGGCGCTTTGACGCGCAAAGTCCGTCGAGCAGAGGAGCAGAGCAATTAAACTGAGACTACAGAGACTATGGGATTTTTAATTTAGCCCGGGAGTTGATAAATATTCAAAGTCCCATTTTAGCATGATGGCAGAATAGGAGCAGATGTTCTTTCTGAAAGCAAACCTAATAACATTTGTTCCTTTTGTCCACACACAACCTACATGGCACTTCGGTCAAACAGACTGCTAAATAGTGCTGCGATAGCAATAAAAAAGTTCATTATTGCAAAGAATTCAGTTTGGAATATATCATATAAGTGAATGCCTTGAATTGTAGCGGACACCATGGTGGTGTTATGTGCAAATGTATATGGTATAAATGTAAATTTATTGGAAATATAAGATGAAACAGAAGCATAAGACATAATGAATCATAAAATATATCATATGATAATATATATAACAGGCTCTTAGAGGTTGTAGTGGTTTATGCGGCTTACATGACTAACCACGAGCGTGCCTCTGGTGAGGGCGACTGTGGACGTTCATCTGTCCCTCTGCTGTCTCGACATAAAACGTTGTCCCCAGGGGATATTATCATGAACGGCACTCTAGACGTCCTACCAGAGGGGATGATGGGAGATAAACAGTGCTCTGGTGGGAAGGCTCTAGGCTTCTTAATGTACATGCTTTCATTCAGTGTGCTGAGACTCACATCGAAGGCTGCAATTTTTTATGAAGCTGTACTGGATGACTCTGCATCATGGGGTTTTAGAAGATAAAATCAAAGAAAAGTGGACCAATAGGGTTATTGTTGAGTCATGACGTCTTGATTTCCCAAATTCTCTCAATTCGGACTTGCTGCCAGTATTCTAGAGCTAATTATACAGTATATGGGAATTGTGGGAATAAGAAAGGATATATTGTGCAATGGATTTAAAGCATTTCTTTATTCATCCTCAATAACTACATGGTCCGGGTAGTGGTGGTTTAAATAAAAGTGTGGGTTTGTTTATACATTGTTTTAAAAAAAAGTCTTGAGGACAAATACAGGTAAGTGATACATGAAGTAAATAAAAATTACTTTATGGAATTAAGATGTTAAAACCAGCACAGTGGCTTAGTGGTTAGCACTGTTGCCTGTGTCTGTGTGCATGGAGTTTGCATGCTCTCCCTGTGCTTGGTGGGTTTCCTCTCTGTGCTCCAGTTTCCTCCACAGACCAAAGACATAAAGATTAGGGAAATTGGCGATCGCAAAGTGGACATAGAAAATGTGAAGGTGTGTGCCTTGTCCAGGGTGTATCCCGCCTCATAAAGTAAAGGAGGTACAAGTAGAAAATGTAACATACTAGTATACTGGTAAACTGTTTTGTTCGTTTGTATAGTTGTGTCCAACTGTTTTTGTGACCTCATGGACCACAGCACTCCAGGCCTTCCTAAATGCAGTCCATGTGGTTTTCTTGGCAAGGCTACTGAAGTGGGTTGCCATTTCCTTCTCCAGGTTACCATCTATGGGCAATTTGGAAAGACCAATTAGCCTAATCTGCATATCTTTGGACTGTGGGAGGAAACCAGAGAATGCGGAGGAAACCCACTAAGCATGGGGAAAATATACAAAATCCATGCACACAGACCTGATGCGGGAATCAAACCCAGGACCTGGAGGTGCAAGATGACAGTGCTAACCTCACTGCTAAGCCACAGAGCCACCAAGTTAGCATTTACTGAAATAATAAAAAAGTATTGCTACTCTTGATTTTCCTTATCTAACCTTGTCACTTGCAATAATTTACACAACTGAATGGAGGAACGCAAGCGTAAGCCTCGCTCCTACTATCTGTGGAGTTTATTTAAAGGTGGCTAACCTCACTGACATTAATAGTGAATCGTTATGAACTTCAAATAGTAATAGCTGCTTTGGTTTGGTTTTCCAGCTGATGGTCTGTTACAAGTGGATTGCAGACCATGAAACATTGCAAACTTCAGTTATCATCTTGAAAATTGCAGGCATGTACAGTACATGAGGCTTGACCGTCATATTTAAAGCTGTTAATCAAGCAACTGCTATTAAACATATTTTAGATAATAAGTTCAGTTAAACTTATGACAAATGACCCTGTTCCCAAAAATAATTTCTGGAGCTGTGATTTTAAAGATTTTTTAGTTAATTATATGGGAAGATGCAGGGTTAAAAAACATACTGCATCCAGCCACTAGAGGGCTTCTGTGATAATTTAGCTTTCCATTTTCACCCTGTATGATGTCCATTTATATATATATATATATATATATATATATATATATATATATATATATATATACAGTCAGTGATTGAGAATGCCGTCTCAAGGGGTGCAACACAAATGTGTGTGTAAAGCTCGTGGGACAAGCAATGGCCATATTATGCAATGGATTTAAAGCATGTCTTCCTTCATCCATCGTACCTTCCTGGTCAGGGTAGAGGTTGTTTAAAAAGACTGCTAGCTTGTTTATATTTTGCAAAATAAATCCAAAACCAACTAAATTTGTTATAGAATGTGAGCTTATAAGTACAGGCAAAGGACAAATGTATATCTGCACATTACACTTTGTGACAATGCCCACTGTGAAAAGTGCTACACAAATGAAATTGGATTGAACTAAGTTGAAGGGGCATGATGGGTTATGATTAGCATTGTGGCTCAAATCCCCTAGGTTGAGGGTCTGACTCCAGATTTCAGGTCAGGGCGCATGTTCTTCCCATGCTTGGTGGGTTTCCTCTGAGTACAAGAGCATGGAAGCAGAGTGGAGAGCATTGTCCATCTTCAGTTTCAGAGTTGAGCGTTGAGCGATGATGAGTGGCGTGGCCTGATGCGGCTTTGAGTGAGAGCTCCATAAGTGGTTTTCTCACTCAGTCCAAAGACATGCAGATAAGTCTTATTGGCACTTCCAAAATGCTCACAGTGAGTGAGTGTGCGTGTGCTTGTGCCCTGTGATGGATTGGCACCTCAACTAGGGTGTACAGTACATTGCCTAATGTCCCACTAACTATGGGGCATCCTCTGGGTAAATGGATCGAAGCACAAACAAAAAATAACATGGTGTGTAAAGCTCTCACTTCTTCACAATATGATAACAATATGATTTTGGACATTAAAGGACAATGATTAGATTTTTTGATGAAACAATATCCAGAGTTAAAAACTCAACAGTTAACAGTTCTATAGGTAAAAAGTGGATATTAGGGGGAAAAAAGACTGGGATCTAGTCCTTTTACTATTGAAAACTGGTAAAACTGGATTTGGAAAGAATATATTTTAACTGGGTATGTTCATAGTGTCATTAAATGCTGTTTTGTATTTTAAGCTGTGTACCTTTTGTGCTTTGTAATAAATAAATAAATTAATTCATTAAAAGGTTTAAGAATCAATATTGGCTGATTCGGACAGTTTTGGAATTCATACCTGAAACTGAAAGGTGATATTTTCCCAGCTCTATATTAAACAACACCATATGATATTATATCGCTGTCACCTTGCACTTCCAGAGTTCGGGTTTGATTCTCACCTCTGTGTGCATGGCGTTTGCATGTTTTCCCCAGTGTTTGGTGGGTTTCCTCCTGATACTCCAGTTTCCTTGCAAAGACCTGCAGATTAGACTAAATGGTGTTCCCAAATTGCCCATAGTGTGTGTGTGTGTGTCCTGCGATGGATTGGCACACTGTCCAGAGTGTTCCCCGTCTCGTGCCCTAAGTCTCCTGGGATAGGCTCCAGGCCCCCTGCGAACCTTAATACAGGATAAAGTGGTATAGATGATAAGTGAGTGACTGAGAGAGAGTGATCATATGCATACTGTACAAAGATTTGATATTTTAAATTATCACTGCTATGATAAAGTATAAGTTAGTAGATACCAATCAATATGTGACCAAGTTTGTTCAGACTCATTCATTGTTCTTTCACAGTTCATTCATTGTTAAAGATGATGATAGAGAGAAGGACTAATTTAAGTACAGTATAGGATCTAAAGACGAATCACCTTAATTAAGTCTTGATTCATTTCAATAGTTGCTTTTGAAACTTATGTATTAAACCAAATGGTTCCAATTGTTGCACAGCCTAAAGTTATGAACTGGAGTGATGTAGCTGAGGTTGAGGAACTGTCAGAGCCAGAATTCAAACTTCAGGTGCACTAAACAGATACAGAGATACAGTGGCACTGCATTACATTACCAATGTACACATTATAAACTAAGTTAAAGTTTAAATAGGGTGTTGTAATTGACCGAGACAGGCATGGCAAGCTGAGAGAATGCTGCTTGTTTAGTGTGACTGCTTTAGGAGTCAGTCTGCTCACTTCCACAAAGGTGAAGGTCACAAGTGTGTGTTTCTGAATAGAGAGAAGCCTGAACCCACACAATTCATTATTAATGCTTGAATATTTCCGCATAACTGTTGTGATTATACCGGGAGGGAGGAGGTCAGCGTGCTGGAAAAGAGGGAAGAAATGAAATGGAGCACTTCGCTCTCTCTCTCTCTCTCTCTCTCTCTCTCTCTCTCTCTTTCTCTCTCTCTCTCTCTCTCTCTTTCTGTGTTTCGCTCTGTCTCTCTTTTTTCTTTTTCTCTGGTAAGATTGATAAATGTAAATCTATCAGAGAGAGAGAGACACCCTGCCACGCAGAAAGCTAATCTGCTATGACGGTTCAAATTTCCATTATATGCTGCTTGAATCCGGAATTAAGTGGAAATTAACCATGCACTTTACCCAAATTATTGTTTTTTCCCCTTCTTTTTGCAAAATTCCACGGGCCTTATGTCAGCATGCAAAATATGCATAAATAAAAGCGGATGCCATTTTTTACGGGTCTCATCCTGAAATGAGAAAAGGGCATGACGACAACTTAGTGTTTGACTTTTTTTTTTTATTCCTTTCAAGAAAAGATTGTAGAAAAAGCAATCATGCTTAATAAAGATCTAGAGTAGCTATTTTTTTTTTTTTAATCTGCTTCTTCTCTCAGGATTTCAATTCATCTTCCTATGAAAAATGTTTAAGTACTTCCCTAACCTCAAGAGATGCTTTTGTGTGGAAGTCTGGACTTTTTCCCCCCTCTATTTTACAGAGAGTCATAATCAAGTCTGGTGCATACACACCGAAGTGGTAGACTCTTTCTAGTGCTCATCCTTGAGTAAACCGACTGGCAAACATTGACAAGCCTTTTCCCTCATGGCACTGCTTCATATTAGACAAATCTAACTGACACCAACGTTTTCTGCACAGGGAGACAGAGAGACTGGAGGAAGTAGAGAAGCCTGGATACCCCTGCTCATTAAATTGAATTGCATATTGTGCAATGTGGTTATGTATACACACAGATATGAATGATAAACAGAAGATATGAACTTGCAGGAGAAACGGAAAGAGAAAGAGCTGTGTGATCTTCTAACTTATAGAAATTCTTTGAATCTGTTATCTGTATTTACTCTATCTGACAATAACAGGTCTCTGGGTAAAGCTTGCTTTTTTTTTCATACTGTCCAAGAGCCAAAGTGTCAGTCAATACAGACATGGAGAGTAAGCCTCCTTAGATTGCATATGATTCATTTTTCACAAGACAGAAACTTCTATATATCTTTTAGATGATTCCACAAATGCCATTTGTGTCCTACTGACATTATTACAATAACAAATAGACTGTATGGCCAAACATATGTGGACACCATACTATCACACCCACATGTACTAGGACATCACATTCCGGAGATAGTCTCCGTTTCCACTAAATTGTGCTCATTCATTCACAACTTGCAGATCTTCCATTTTCAAACTAAACGATTCCACAGGTTGCGAAAGGATATGAAAACACGATGCAGTGCTGGTCCCAAGCCCGGATAAAATGGGAATGAAAAAAACGCTGAGTGGCGCAGCGGTAAAGTGCTCGCCCTATATCATCCGGAGATCGCGAGTTCGATTCCCAGGTGATGCCGTAACCTCTCTCAGCTGGAGGTCTAAAGACAGCTGATTGGCCGAGCTCCCTCAGAGGGGAGGGATAAATCATGGCAACATAAAGTTGTTGTGTGGATCAGATGGTCTGCTTTGGCGACCCCTTGACGGGAGCAGCCGAAAGACTAACGTTATATACAATTGTGTGCATCAATGATTGAGACAACAGTTTGGGGAAGATCCAGAAGAATGTAAAGGTTGTCAGGGGCCTGAAGCCTATCTTGGGAGACCTTGGGCACAAGGCAGGGTACACTCTTTGATGGGGTTCCAATCCATCGCAAGGCACGCACACAAGCTCATTCACACACTTCGAGCAATTTGGTAAGGTCATTTAGTCTAATCTGCATGTCTTTGGACTGTGGGAGGAAACCGGATGACCCAGAGGAAACCCACCAAGCATGTCGGGAATATACAAACACTCCACACACACTGAGCTATAAAGATTCTTAAAGAATTAATTGAATCTCATTTTCCAGCTTGGCATTGAAATAGTCTTGGATAGCCAAGTTAAACAATTATTGCTGACCTTTCACTTTTCCTGTCCTGGAGTCCAGTGTAAGAAGCACCACTGGCTTTTCTCTAGATCTATCTCTCCATCTACAGTCTCACTTTCTCTTAAAATAGCTCCAAAGTGTCTCACTTAAGATCAACTATAATGTGCATGACATCAGGAATAATAACGTGTGCAAATGTGTGGAAATGAACTGTAATATCTTAATACAATTAAGGGAATCTATTCCCATGGCTGAAGCCCACATAATCAGAACTGCACATTTCCGTATCCATAACTGCTTACTGTAAGACTGTTTATTACTAGCTACGTTTTTTACCCAAGTTTTACTCTGTGCATCCAGCACTGGAATTGTTGCATTCAGCATCCATCTTGTCTCTCTCTCTCTCTCTCTCTCTCTCTCTCTCTCTCTCTCTCTCTCTCTCTCTCTCTCTTTCTGTCTCTAGGTTTATTTCCAGACCATCGCCCCTGCTCCCCGTCACAGCAATGCGACCACGGCTACACTAACCCCAGGCTAGCGGCTGTCTCCGCTGATCCAAGCATTCCCCTAGTGGGGGACCAGAGGCCTGGGCATGCATCATACACACGTGCACACACAAACACACATACACACACACACACACACACACACACACATACATGCCACTTCATGCCACTA
Organism: Clarias fuscus; assembly: GCA_030347435.1. Taxonomy (NCBI): domain Eukaryota; kingdom Metazoa; phylum Chordata; class Actinopteri; order Siluriformes; family Clariidae; genus Clarias; species Clarias fuscus. The sequence goes on from CM059209.1 coordinate 29,621,983, forward strand.
ACAGTGTGTGTGTTTTAAATGAAAATCGGTTATTTTATGACTAAAATAATACAAATATCCAGAGTGTCCAGTGTTTCAGTTTGCTCTGCCTACCCAGCGTCTCCTTCTTGCCACAAAAGAAATTCTTTAAATCCTCCATTTGACACATTACCAAACGTGAAAAGCCTCTCTGAAAGCATCATTTTAAATACCAAACCCTAGTTTAAGTAATCGCCTGCAACTGGAGATGTAAGTGCTGTTTTTAAGTAGCTCTCTAATGGCTGCGTCTGCCTTTTAGTCGGCTGCGCGCTATCTCCCAGACCTGTGATTATGAGTGTGAGGTGAGGAGGTGAGGTGCAAGGGTCAGTGCGTTAGACCCCCCTCCTCGGGAATTCTACGTTAGCCGCGCCACACACTTCCGACTCCTTGCGTGCTTCTTACGTTGTCGTTCACCAGGTGGCCTGTGGGAAATTATAGTATTTGGAGGGGGAAAAAAAATGCTTTTTTCATGTCTTATCCTTGAGTTTAAGGAGCATATGAATATGATACTTTAGCTCATGAAGTTAGTGAAATCGTATCTGACCAGCATGAAACAGGGTATAATATAGCAAGGATTCATAATGAATAGAAAAATACTAAATGGACCACTATATCTGGGTTTCTATTGAAATTATTCTCTAGAAGCGCCGCAGAAACAAGGGATCATGATGGCCCTGTGGCTGGGCTTGAGCCCTGCTGCCACTCCAGGCTGTATTTAATGAAAACATTGACTTGGACATTTTGGGGCTTTTTACATTAGCCAGACACGCTCATGCATGGTGCTTGGTGGATGTGGTATTATGTGAGGGGTTGAAGGTCACTGAGGAGGGAAGTGTTGTTAATTTCACAGGGTTAGGGAACTGAGGACTCTGGGAGAATACAGATCACTTAGCACAGCCCTGCGGCCACCTTGCGTCTCCCTGTCCCTTGTCCCTCTCGCTTTCTCCCCATCTCTCTCTTTTGTTTGCTGTCTCTCGCTCTGTCAGTTGTCTCGCACAGCTTTTTTTTTTTTTTAAGTCAGTCTCTATTTGTTAAGCACACGCTTTAGGCCAGTGAAGCATGCAGAGGTGAACGTGAGAGGTGTTTGACATGGTGCCAAGAGATGCTGATGCATACTCATGTGTCTGTGTCTGCTTACCAATCCTGCACAATACCAATCCTTTTCTTCCTCTAATGATCCATTTTCTCTTAGTCCCAATGTGCGTTTTTATGTTAACTTTATCCTCCGAATGTTCTGTCATTATTCTTAACATTTTTTTGCAACACATTCATTGTATCCACACAGTTAAAGCTAAAATCCTTAATCGCTTCACCCATGTTTGATCGTAGGCCCACAATCTACACCATCTTATTAGATTTATTTCGACAAAAGGCCTTATTATTTGCCTAAACTCAAAAGAAATGAAATGAGTGTCGTTTACAATTGAATAATGGAGTGTCTCTAAGCCCCTAATTTGATTAAGGATGTGGAAATAGAGGGCAGAGACTCTCGTGTAGGATTACATCACAAACATGCCTCCTCTAATTGGTGCATATTGGCGGTAAATTTGCATACGGATTCTCCTTTAATGTCGAACCGTCCTTTAATCCGATCCGCCCGGGTGTCTGGTGTTCCAGGATTTCTTGCGCAGTCGCTCCACACGCGATAACTCTACAAGCTTTTCAACTCCGCAGATAAAGGAAATGACAATTTTTGAGGCCCCTGACTGTTGGCAGAGGAAAGCTTTTTAGTCATGGTGGACCAAGTATCGTCCTTTTTCATCTGCTAAAGCAGGGCGTGAATCCTTGCTTTAAGGGATTCTGCTTAAGCCCCTTCACTTTTTGGTTAATCTAAACAGGGAAAAAGCTTTACAACTTATTTGTACCCTCTAAGATGGTTATCTATTCAAATCTGTCTGTTTCTTTCTTTTTTTTTTTTTATGAGGAAAATCTCTAACTGTGGTGTGGTTAAAAAGAAACAGTTCTGTGTTGTCCATGCTGCAGAAAAGCTATTACTTATGCCGTGCACAAATATTTCCCTTGCAGCTTTGAGTGAAATCTCCATGTTATTCATTTCAAATGCAACTGAAGGATTTGGTCAATATTTGCTTTAGGAACATGCAAGTCCCCGCACAAGGCCACAACACAAAAAACCTGCAAGATGGAGAATAAATAATAGGGGACTAAGCAGCGGCTGTGTTCTTAGTGGAGGTGGTTTTCATTACTTTTGGCTTTACACAGAGCCACTTTCTCCCTATCCTGAACATGTCCTTGTTTTTTTTTTTTTTCCCCCTCTCGGAAAAGGTTATTGTTATTTATTCCTCTTTTCCTTTTTTAATAAGCTTAACGTCACCTCGTTTCTTTTTACAGCCTGTTTCATTCTCTGAAGCGCAAATAAACGCTGACTTTATTTCCATGAAATCCTGCGTTGACACAGATCTTTCTTTTGCATAAAAGCATGAAGAATGGGTCTAATATCAGTGCCATTAATCCATCTGCTGGAGAGTGACAAAGAGAAGTGGGCAAAAATATATATATTGAGGGAGGACGAAGGAGAAAACTGAGGAATACAGAACCAAACAGGAGTGAGACGGGATGACATGTGACAGCTGTGACAGTACCAAACAGTGTGTGTGTGTGTGTGTGCTCGTGTGTGAGCATGCGTGTGTGTGTGTGTGTGTGTGTGTGTGTGTGTGTGTGTGTGTGTATGAGTGGGATCTCTGGGGTTGGGGTGAGTCTTGGCGACTGCCTGCATCTTTGATCCAATTACAGTGTGCGAACCCCTGTCAGCCTCGGCAGCCTGGCTGCTGCCACTGAATGGCCGTTATTGATCTCCCGTCAGGAGGAGCAGTTGTCTCCGGGCCCTCCACTAGCGCTGCTCCCTTGTGCCCTCCCCCCCTCCCCCACTGCCCATGCCCCCATGCCCCCTTGCCCCTTGTGTGCTTTACTGGCCTGCCTAAACGCTTCTCAAATCAGGTTCCAGCTTACAGGTACGACTGGGGCTTTCCATTTAACCCTTCAGTTATTTTTTTGGGGGGTCAGAAAGGCTAATTTTCAGTAACAGTTTAAGAATACTTTCCAAAAATAAAAGTTTTAGTTTAATCTATTTATCTGACATAAGAATTAACTTTTTCTTTTCTAAAAAAAAAAAAAAGATGTTTATAATTTATAATGATAAAATAGACTGCACCAAACAAACAAACAAACAAAAAAACAAACAAACAAATAAATGTTTGTATTAAGCACCCAGTTTATATGCAGAACATCATACTTTGCATAATAAATATTATATTTAATAAAATATTGCTATACGTATCATAAGAGCTAGTAACATAAAATAAAAGTGGCTTACATAAATAATATATGTCAAACATAATTATTGTTTATATACAGTGTATAAGAATTACAATTGGTATTAAGTGAAAACTACTACTATTTTCTTTATTAGTTAAGGGAGAGTACCAATTTTAATTTATTTTTTGGTGCAGGATGTTTGTTTAGTGTTGCTTGAAAACACTAAACATCACCGATGTTGCACAATTTGTATGATCAGACGCAAAATCAGCTCCATAACTAATAATAGTATATTTCCAAATCTAAAGCGATAATAAAAAAAAAAAACAGCTTAGTGAAACAAATAAACTAAATAAATTAAAGAAAACAGTAAAACCTTAACAATAACAGAAAATAACATATTATGAAGGAATAATAGTAATAAAAAAACAATAATATTGATAGACATACAGTGTATTCAGGATTCATCTCCTGAGCCTTGTAAAATATTTTTACACCAGTGTTATTCACATTGATAATTATTATGATACAGAGATTCATATCATAACTAACATTCAACGTTCATTTCTGACTAAATCCCTGCCATCTGTCAGTAATGTGTGTGTGTGTGTGTGTGTGTGTGTGTGTGTGTGTGTGTGTGTGTGTGCGTGTGTGTGTGTGTGTGTGTGTGTGTGTGTGTGTGTGTGTGTGTGTGTGTGTGTGTGCGTACGTGTTTGTGTGTGTGTGCGTACGTGTGTGTGTGTGCGTACATGTCTGTGTGTGTGTGTGTGTCTCGCTTCCCCAGAGCAGCAGTGAGACTGGTTGATTTTAGAGATGATGAAAAGGCCATTGCAATTAGTGTGATCTGGTTGGCTGTGTAGAGCCTCAGCCTCTGATACACTGGCAGCTGCCAATAACTTCAGCTTCGAAGAACACACAATTAGACCCTCGTCCATTACCCTGGCATCTCGCTGCTCCTGAGACCTTTGCCTGTGGAAAGTTGTGGCAGGTCAATAGGCAATGATACTGTGCTGGGGAGCAGAGGTTAATCAACACGCACTCACACGCAGCATATTGCAGCCAGATCTTATGATTCCCTCAAACACAATGGACGAGGCGCAAACGATTTCACGTAACTCCATCCCCCCTTTGTTCCTTTTGTATGTCCTGACATTCTACTGATTTCGTTTTTAACCGTGTGTCTATCTATCTTTGATCAGCAGCAGCGAGGCTCAGAGGGGAAGTGAGCTCGGCATTTCAATCGTCGTTCGTATTCGGCTCTGTAAACTGGAACGATGCAGCATTTCACGTTTGCTGTGGGCATGGCTGATTGTTTTCAGCTCGTGTTTTAGTTAGACGCTTGATTGGTTTTACTGGTTAATTGATTAATTGGCAGATTCAGTAAATTGTAATTGACCCACGCTGGTGAGCCGTAATTACTCACTAAGGAGGCCTATAATTATGATAAACCCTCATTGTCTTAGTTGTGCATATAAGTACTTCAGGAGATAGTAAATGACTCATCAGTTGCTCGATAAGGAGTGAGCACTGATTACACAGTTCTTGATCGCAGGAGGAATGATTTCATGAATTGATAAATTGTATTTTAAAGATCGTCATAAATGTACTGAACATAACAGTGATTATTGTAATGAATTGTTAAAGTACTAAAATCTGCCCCAAATATGTGTTTAAAATCCTGTACATGGCTACGATGTAAAAATCTTAATTTCAAGCTTACATTTTGTGTCTTCATGGAATCCCCTAAACTTTAATCAAAATAATATATACTGGAAATAATTTACCTATTGATTACTGAAATTTCCAGATTTTTTTCTTCTTTTTTTTTTATTCATTTTTTCTTGTGTAATGAGCATGTTATATATTATATAACATAATATATATGCATAATATACTGTAAGCCTAAAGGAAATGTAATGAATCTTATATGTATATTATTTCTTTTATGATAATTGTTTTTTTTTTTAACCTTTACATTCAGTTCATTGCAGGTGCATACAGAATCATTTGCTTAAGAATGAATAATTGAATAATGAGCTAAGAATTTAAGAGGTTAAATAATAGCATATTTCCATTGAATTATGTCCTTAAGATAAAGTAATAGCCTATTTTTTTGCTCAGTAAAAAAAAATAAAAATAATAATGCTCAGTATTGGAAACACATCTATTGATCTGACTAAAGCTTTAAAAGTAATGCAGGATGTATTTCTCACTCTGCTACATGTAGAGTTCTTGACAAGTGATTAACCACCTCATTAAATAATCAATATATCAGTTTCTGACTTGCAGAAGAGCAAGAAAAGGCCAGCAGAATGAAATGGCCTTTTCAAATCAACTTTGTTTTAGTATTACATTTTCATTTTGGTTTCAGGTTAGGGAGCAGCATACCTAAATTCAAAAAGTAAAAGGCGTTCATGGTGCTCTAGATGGAACCAGAAGCTTGTGTAGTGTCTTTTCCAGGCTGACCCGGGTTTTGGCGATTTTATCTGCGGTGTGCTGAAGTCATCACTCACGAGATTAAATTGGAAAAATCCCATGAGCGCTGTAACCCAGATCTCGCCCACCAGCGCCATGTTAGCCCAGTGATATTTTCTTTAATGTATTCAGGGCTGAGGGGGACGATGATGATTGGGGAAGCGATGAAGGCTTTCTGCATGATAAATCCAGAGCTTCAGGAGAACGGGAACTCTTTCCAATTTAAAACAGTTGTATGCTAGCCAGGTCCCGTCAAACGCAGCAAGTAAATTGACCAAAGGTAGATCGGAAGTGAGAAATGAGCCGGCGGCAACTAAAAGAACATCCAGCACTTTCTTCCTGCTACAAATCATGTAGTTGAAATGAAAGAAAAACAGTGTTTCGAACTTACAAAAAGAAGAAAATCTGGAACATGGCTTTAAAAATGTCCCAAAAACGTGAAAGACCTGAATTCAATATGTCGTTTGGATCCTTCGAGTGAAAATGTAATAAATAAAGTAAAGCGCACCTCCATTTTGTGGCGTCGTCGTCAAAGAGCAGGAGGGGGCAGGGTCGTCTCTGTGCCTGCTTAATTACAGCTCCTCCTGACATCTTGTATCTCTACATGTTAATGTGGCATCACCACGTCAGGGACATTTATCACACCTCCCCTAGTTTTACGGAGAGAAAGGGGGGGGGGGGGGGGAGGGTCTGAAAAAATATTCACTCCTCCTGTCAGTTCCTCTGTCACGTCCTGCCTAAAACAAACAGGAAAAGCAAGTCCATTCTGACACACTCTCATGTCTGAGCATCTGTTATATAAAACAAGATTTCGGGGACCTCTGTGTACCATAACAGTTTAGGCAAGGGCTAATTAATGAATTAATTGGTTGTGTCAGTAAGACACAGTGTGTGGAGTGTCTGATTCATTCTGTACTGAAATAACATGGGATGTCTCTCACAAGATATGAATGGAATGAACATGCATAATGATTAAAGTCGGTTTCTTATTGCTTCGTACATGTTTCCTTTAGTTTTCCTGTCAAGATTCTTAACACTGGCATTGTAAGTCAAAAGTACTTCAGCCATTACAGATCTGATTAGATATGGCCCATTCCTATAGTGCATCCCATCTCTGAAACTTGTGTTCACCCTATTTTAAAGTTATATATATAAATTCATATTTTGACCATTTTTTTTCCAGACTTAACTAAATTAACTCACTGTACTGTAGGTCAATGCAGGAAAACAGACATACAAACAAGCAGACGAACTGTAGATGGTTATCTAAGATGGAAACAAATAATTTAACTGTACCCAATTCTAGGAATTAAAATATTATTTATTTTTGCATGTGTCTGAATGTTATGATCATGAATCACACACACACACACACACACACACACACACACACACACACACACACACACACAAACACACACACAAACACACACACAAACACACACATATATGTATGTTAGGTTACTATGCTGAATAAATATTTAATAAAATGGTTAAGTGTTTACTGTACTTAGTCTTAATTGCTGAAGTGCTATATTATTACATTACATTCAGTATACTGTAACTATTAGAGCTTTACACATCTGGCTCCAATATTGGCAAGTAGTGCGTTAGGATCTTTATATAATAATAATTATTATTATTACTATTATTATTATTATTATTATTAGTAGTAGTAGTAGTAGTAGTGGTGGTGGTAGTAATAATAATAATAATAATAATAATAATAATAATGTTTCATTTCGTTTTGCATATTTAAAATACTTTTAGGTCTAATTATACAAATCATCTTTAGTGCTGCATATATATAAAATAAATATATAAATATATAAATCTGGAAAGGTTCAAACAGGTTCTTAGTCTAACTACAGACTTGATTGAGTGAAATGATTATTTGTTAATTCTTCCAAGAAATTAATTCTTGGATCTTTACCCTATCCTAAGAATTAGGAATACATTACAGGGCACCATGCACACACCCATTTGTTTTTGGCTTGTTGTTTATTCCATCATTCTACATCTACATCTAGGCATTTGGCAGACGCCCTTATCTAGAGCGACTTACATTTTTATCTCATTATACATCTGAATAGAATTGGGGTGTTGGGGTCCAACAGAGACAAATTGGGAGTTGGAGTCCAACAGAGACAACTTGGTGGTAGTGGGACTTGAACCTGGGACCTTCCGAACCTTAGTCCAATGCCTTAACCACTGAGCTACCCCTGACCCTCATTCATGCATTCATTCATTCACTCATTCACCCATTCATTCATTAACACCTAAGAGCAATTTATCTTATAGATCAACCTAATCAATTCGTCCAGAGTACCCATCTGGAAAAGGGAGAACATGCACATACAGTTCACTCCACAGAGATAGAAAAAGTGACAGAGTAATAATCTATAGATTATCTAAGGAATTAATCAGATGTTAGGAATTAGTTTTTATGATCTACAGATTATTTGTAGTGCTTTTTTTTCAATAAGTAGGTTAATATGTTGAATAAATATTTAATAATACTTTACTTTAATAATTTACTGTACTTAGTATTAAAAGCTGGATTGCTACATTATTACATCACATTCAGTATAACTATTAGAGCTTTACACATTTGGCTTTAATATTCCCAAAAAGTTGTGACATTACAATCTTAATTGTTTCAAAGTGTGTTCAGTGTAATGTTTGGTCTACTATTAGATTGTACAAAAATACATTGCAATATTTGGGAAATGTATTTGGTAAACTAGTATAGTAGTGAGCACACTGAACATGAAAATCTGAGAAACCAGAAACTCATCAGAAGATGTCTCATGGACATTTTGTAACTTTAGTTAAACAACAGGTATTTATTTATTTATATTTTAGCAGTTCTGTGATCTTCCATAAAATGCTTATGTGCATTTAGTATAACCACACTAGTATGCTGTCTATGACAGCACTGTAAAAATTCCACTTGTGAGTTTGAAATGCCTGATACGCTCATCAGTGGACATGATAGACAATACATGTACAAAAATTTACCCTTTGACTAAATTTAGGAAATCAGATGGCGAGGAAAATGAAGAACAGATAGCAAAAGTACCTTTAACAGGAGTGTACATATCAGTGTGTGCTAGCTGGCCAGTTAGCTGATGTAAAAGTAAACAGAATATTTGGCCATACTATGTCTGAAATGACAGTTACATGATATTAATTTCTTGTTTATTAATTTCTTGTTCAAACACAACATTACACTCACAGTCATGCAGTTTATATATATATATATATATATATATATATATATATATATATATATATATATATATTAGCATCACTAGGATTAGCTACAGTATGGCCACAACATACCTGTGTGGATATTCTGTATCACTGCACTTGTACCCATGTGATACTGCTTGAATTTTACAATAAACCATTAAAAAAGTGTCATTTATGAACGAAAAAAAAGAAAAACTCCATTTGTTTATTTATTTACCTACACAGGATATCATTATTATATTATCAGTTACAGTTTAAGTAATTAAGTAATCTGCGAATGCTGCAGCGGTTCCATGTATTTGACAACATGTCTTATTCTACAACAACATACTCACCGCGGTGCACCTAGCATACACTCCAGTGCACCTTTATACACTATTTCCACCCCTTCATTTGGGCAGTCAAGTGAATCCTGGACTTTTGATTATGCAGATAAGGAAAATATCATACAAACAAAAAACAGATACAATCAAGTTAGAAAGTTTTCTCAGTACGCTGGAGCCATGATCAGCCTGCTTGCTTTCTGTCTGAAATGCCGGCCTTTCAGGACCTCCTTCGATGAACCAAATGTGGAAATGGCTTGGATTATACAGAGGATGTGGCAGTGACTCCCATCTGAGTTCCTGGTTGGTGAATGATAGTGTGTGCAGTTCCCACAAACAGATGTGTCTCTTCTGCAAGTTGACGACAAGTTATCAGTCGATTTTCAAGAATTTGGCGTTCCACTGGTTAAACGTTCACAGGAATGATTGCAGTGAGCCTGAGCCACCCCGACTGGGATCATTATTCACAGACTTGCGGCTTTCTATAAAACAATTACAAATGTTTTATTGCTTTGAAGGGTCTCATCACTGCACTGTGAAATCTTCTGTAAATAGCATTCCCAAGAAATTTCATCGCAAGTCCCAATTTGACTTGGACACCTGCATACTGTAATTGTTGATTCTTTTGTAATTGTGTCTCTTGTCTTGTTGGGGAAAAAATGAATAAATACAAAATTTAATTAGTAAGTGTGTGTGTGTGTGTGTGTGTGTGTGTGTGTGTGTGTGTGTGTGTCTGGAGAAGGGGGCGGCAAAACAATCTATATATATTAAAAAAAAAGATGTAGCCATAATAAATTGCTGGTTGAAAAGTTATACCTTTACTGTAAACGAGAATGCTATTGAAGTTGCTTTCACGTGTTGGGCATGTTGAAGCAATCTGAGTACATTTGATCTGATGGATCTGATTTAGTGTTGGTGTGAATAGATATACTGTGGCTATGGATATACCACATTCATTTCAACTTACTATTAAAGATTTGTTTCCAAACGCTGCTGTGTTGTCTGGCCGAAGCCATGTGCATTCTGATCAGACTCGCCTCCGGAAGCGTTGCATTATTTGTGCATTAGACTAAACTGTAAACATTCAAATAAAATCACAGCAGGTCTGATGCGGCCCAGTGGCTCATTGGACAGAAACAGAAACTGCTTCCTCTCCCTCTCTCTCTCTCTCTCTCTCTCTCTCTCTCTCTCTCTCTCTCTCTATCCATTTTTGGCTTCACCTCTTTTGCCTCCCTGCTGTCTAGCAATTTAATTGTGCAGAATCCTTTTCCAAATGAATTTACAATTTAGACAGAACTACTCCATGCATTACACCCAATCAGACAAGCACTGTGGAGAAGATTTGCACAAAAAGATAATTAATGCTACATCTCAGATAAGGAAACGGGAAGAGAGAGAGAGAAAAAAAAAAAAGATCTGCATTTTGTACCATCGTCTCAGCCTGCCACAAACTACCTGACAATTGTTCCTTAATGATTCCCAGTAAATTCCTTAAAATGGTAATTTGTCATCCTGTCAGTTCATTTGTGACCTAAAATTCCTCACTAGAGGCATCATCAAATGAATTAATCACTACCCAGGATCCATTTCTCCCTTGTGCGTGCTATTATGCCCAAGCTCTCTGGTGTGTCTCTTCATTTACATATATTTAATGGCTGAAACGACGAGGCTGCTTGTGTCTGGCCATGTGCACGTCGCGTGCCAGGTGAGCCTCTCAGAAACGGAGAGTTTTCACGCTCGCTGCCGTGAAGCAAGGCGTGAGGACTCTAAACCCAGGGCTGGAACTGAGTCCTGCGGTCGAGCGCACACACAGCTGATGAAAATTGCGCTGATTAATCTGGACCCTTGTGACATTATCAAGTGGTTTCTTGCAGCTCAGCAAAGATGTTATCAGACCTTTTGCATCTTTGGGAAGCATTTTAAGCAATGATTCTTTAAGTCAGGAGCTTTAGTGTTTAGTCATTTTGTCAGGAGTTTTCAACATTCTCTCGCTTCTCTAGCTAAGTAGGTACATTGGATCACACAAGTTGTCTGATGATATCTTTGGGCTTGGTGGTAAATAGAACAGCTTGGTGTTAAAGACAGATTTACTTTTATTAACTGTAGGCTTAATGTTACTCCGAGAGAAGCTTAATGAAACCAATGTGTGTGACAAGTAGACCAGCTTTTAGGTGTTTAAGGGGTTAACACTCTTTATATGACAGTTTCTTTAAGTAACATATTTACCAGGGTTGGGGTAATACAAGGGGCGTTTGAGTCAGACCAGGACCTGTTATGAAACTCTCGTGAACGAAGGCGTAAAACCGATTGACATTTACAGAAGACTTCAAGCTCAGTACAGTGATGAAAGTCTGAGCCGCAGTAACACATTTGAATTGGGCAAATGCTTTAAAGAAGGCCATACGCCCATGACTAATGATCCCGACCAAGGTGGCTCTGAACCCACTGTGGTCATTTCTGTGAACATTCAGCGAGTGGAATCGGCCAAAACATGGTATTGGTCTCACCCAGGTGGAAAAATGAATTTTTAGATAGAATCATTTAACACCATTTTTCATAATACTTTATGCTTCATATCTCCTGATCCATGCTTCGTTTTTTGTACATATGCATAGACATTTATATTTTTATCAGATAAAAAGAAAAACATTTGCTAAATACAATTTCATGTCCTTGATCTTGGCCAATTTGGAGTTCACATGAAAAGACATAAACCTGAAAAGGCGTATTATTACATGGATTTGACATGGTCATGGACACTACAGATTTTTATTTATTTATTTATTTATTTTTTTAACCTTTACCAAAAACCTAGTTAAACAACAATTTTACATGTCATATGCTTCTAGAAGCTCACACTAATTTTAGTATTTAAAAAAAGAATACATGTTAAATTATTATTTTAAGTTACTGCCCATCCTCTATACAGTCCTGACCTCACTCCAAGTGGTTTCCTCATAATTGTGCCATTAAGGGAGTTCCTGGGGGGCCAGCATTTCAGATGTGAAGCATGCTGATCTGACAAAGCGAGGTGCTTACAGATGTGGAGCTTATAAATAATGCAGCAGCATGGTCCAGCAAAAGTGCTACAAGTGACAAAACTAACAAACAAAATACACACGAATAGAGACTCTGCATCAATCTTTGCATCTATATTTTCATGCATTTGTGTGGTGAGTTTGAAAATTTGGTACAACTTGTGAAATCTAATTTGTAGGGGAACGTTACAAAGGTTAAGTTAAGGGACAAAATCAGAAAGAAGAATGTCCAACTACAGTACATTGCTCAGAAAACCAGAGTGTGTCAAAATTCTGAAAACTTTCACATTCTTAAACATCTTCTTCTAGAAGAACTACATTCTTCTAGTTGTGGCAGGAGATTTCATTTTTTTTCAACATCTTTATAATATTGAGAAACGTCTACCCAGCTTGAAGTGCTCCTAATTAATTATCACTCTACTGCAGTGTTTATTACACAGGAATATCTCATGTTGAATGCAAGCATTGCTCTTGTTTGCTCAGAGAACACGTTTCCGCTGCTTCTGTCTCGCGCATCTGTCCTCCTACAACCTCTCGGCTTGTTTCAGAGGCAATTAGCATAATTAAAAATGAACACGCATTAATTGTGAAAACTCATGCAAACTGCTAATGTGTCAGTTAACATTGCTGCCAAATGCTTCGTCACCTTCTGTCAACAGGAGAGAAACAGACAGATGCACTGGCATGCGTGCACACAGACACACACACACACACACACACACACACACACACACACACACACACACACACACACACACACACACACACACACACAGACAGACACACACACACACACACACACACACACACCTTGACACCTACGAACTATTGGGCACCAAAGAACCAGGAGTAAACACACACAGATACATGAAAAATGAGAGAAAATCTTCACGTACAGGTTGATCTCAGAAGCAGCAATGCACAATTACACAGGTAGTACACCCATCAGTCATAACTTAAAAAAAATAAAAAATGAGGTCACTATTGTGTGGGTGCCAGTTGCTCCACCGGGATGGCTCTGTCCCCTTGAGGTTTGTCTCCACAAGTCCTCTAGGGATGTGCTGTGGTAGCACTGGGACACCTTTTGGTGTGGTGGGGCCTCCATGGATTGAACTTTTTGTCCAGCGCGTTCCATGAATGCTCAGTCGGATTGAGATCTGGGAAATGTGAAGGCTGGATCAATGACCTTGAACTCTTTGCCTGCTAAGTCTCATACACAGTAGGCTGGGAGTTCTGATACCTGTCTATCGGCCAGCATTGATTTGTGCTACATTAGCATTTTCGTGGGATTGGAATGGACAGGTTGGCCTTTGGTCCAAACGGGCATGGATAATCTTTGGGTCCCCAGTTTACTGGTATATAGTTGATAATGTTATTCAACTCACATGGCAGTGATGTTATTGTTATGGCTGATTGGTGTATAAAGCAAAAAATTTTTTTTCCTTTGTTACTATGGTCGAATCAGATTTTCTTTAATGTCACACTCAGTAATGGTTTATGTAAATATCCAAGCACTAATTTTAATGGATTGTTGAAAGATTCAGTACATCATATATGATGGTATATATAAATAACTCATGAAAGAATAAAGTTACGTTAAAACCAAGCACACCATTGTTTTTCTTGTGAAATTCCCAATAAGTTTGATGTGTCACATGACCCTCTTCCTATTTAAAAAAACAAAAGATGAATCCAAGATGGCCGACTTCTAAATTGCCACCATGGTCACCACCCATCTAGAAAAGTTTGCCCCCTCACATATACTAATGTGCCATAAACAGGACGTTAATATCACCAACCATTCACATTTTATTAAGGTGTATCCATATAAATGGCCCACCCTGTATATATATATATATATATATATAGAGAGAGAGAGAGAGAGAGAGAGAGAGAGAGAGAGAGAGAGAAATTTTTTTTTTTAATTTGCCCAAAACATTTATTTACAGTTATTTGGTGTTACATCACCTGAAATAATAAATAATAAATAAATAAATAAGTAAATAACTGTAATAAATAATTTTAAAAAGTTTTTAAAACAAGGTGTGGGTAAAACAGAGTTCGTTCTCAATCAAAGTGCACAGTGCTCCATTAAAACACCAAATTCTCTCAAAGGTAGTCAGATTTTCTATTTTCTTGTAAAAAAGAAAATCGATTAAAACCCTTGATTTTATTATTGCAATTGTTGTTGCTACCACACTATAATTTCCTTTTTGTTCAATTTTGTTCCTTCGGCTTAAGTAAATTCCCATTTTTGCTTGGCCCAGAATGTAGTTCAGTAGCTGACTTTTTTCTTTTGTTTTCTGAGTATATTTTATGCCGAGGATGAAGGACTGTAGTGTAAAAAATTCGTTAAAACCAATAAATAGGGCTTTTAAAACAATAAAAAGTGGTTGAAGTCTGGAGCAATCTGCAAAGGCATGAAAGATGGTTTCTTTCTGTGCACAAAAAGGACATCCTTGACTTATATTGGGGTAGAGACATGAGGTAAAAGCATTGACTGCTAAAATACCATGTAAAATTCTCCACTGTAAGTCTCCAGATTTTTTAGCTAATGGTGGCTTGTACAGTGATCTCCACCGTGGCTGTTCTTCCTCATTTAATCTGAGTATCGAACGCCAAGGTGTATCAACTCTCCCGTTTAAAACCTTTCAATTAAAAACTTTAACACAAGCTTTAAAAAGGTTTTTCCCAGTCACATTGTAGAAGTCCATGTTTTGGAGGTTTGCACTGTTTAAAAAATGACCCGTGTGTTCTTCTAGGTTTGGAGAGACTGTGAGGTCAGGGAAATGGTCTCCTTCATCCGGTTCTTCCTTTCCCTCACAGTACTCTCTCAGCATGTCTTTCTCTTCCTGTGAGAGAAGATTTTTCCATTTCTCAAAATGCTGTGCTAGACTCCTCTTTGACTTTACGCCAATCGTTTCCACCACTTTGAAAGTTTGCACCTACTAGGTCCACTAGTTGTCCTAAGTTGGTTATACCAGCATGGATCAAGGTATCAGAAAGGGAGTTGTTCGCGATGTCCAGGCGTGCTCCATGGACTAGGGGTTCCTTTAAAAGCCAGTAAACAGAGCATGTGTTTGGAGGTCTCTGTATTTTAAAAAAATTCCAAATTTTAAAAAGGTTGTGATAAAAAAATGGCAGCTTCGATAAATTCAGTCTCTTTGGCTCTGTCAGGAAAAGAGTTTTGTCCATTTTTAGGTTCCCCAGAGTCCTTAAGATTGCTCCGGTTACTGCATTCCAGCTAAAACACGATGAGCTTCCCAGGAATTTCCGTAAAAACTCTAAACGAAAGGCAGCGATTCTGCTCTGAATATGGATTAAACCTTGTCCCCCTTCATCTCTGGGCAAATATAGTATGCTCTTTGGCAGCCAATGGAGTTTATGCCAGAAGAAGTCAACCAGAATCGACTGAATCTTTCCTATAACCTCCACCGGAGGGTCCACACATGCCACTTTGTGCCACAAAGAGGAGGCTACAAGATTGTTTATAATAAGAATCCGTCCTCTGTAAGACATTTTTGGAGTCAGCCATTTCCACTTGTCCAGTCGACCTTTTATTTTTTCAATCGCCCCTTCCCAGTTCTTTTGTGCAAAAGAGTCATCACCTAGGTAGACTCCTAGGTATTTGATTCCCCCTTTTGTCCATAAAAGTCTTTCTGGCAGTGTGGGTGCGTTTTCAGACCAGTTTCCGATTAGTTGTGCTTCACTCTTTGCCCAGTTTATTTTTGCCGACGAAATATTTTCAAAATCCCGTAATACCTTAATTGTTGTATCCATGTCTTTTTGCTTGTTAAGCAATACAATGATGTCATCTGCATAAGCAGACAAACAAAGAGTTTCTCTTCTGTCGGGAATCCTGATTCCGTTAAGTTCGATTCGTAGTTTATGAAGCAAAGGTTCTCTTGCTATTGCATACAGCATTCCCGACAGTGAGCATCCTTGTCTGACCCCTCTGTTTATTTTAAAAGGAGAGCTCAAGCTACCATTAACTTTCAGCACACTCTCAATGTCATTGTATAAAACATTTATTTTCTTAATAAAATCAGGACTAAAACCAAACGCTTCAAGAGTTGTCCATAAGTAACTGTGTTCTACTTGATCAAAGGCTTTTTCCTGATCTAGAGAAATCAGGCCTATATTCAGCCCATATAGTTTGCTAAGATGATAAATATCTCGGATTAGGGAGATATTATCAAATATGGATCTACCCGGAATGCAGTACGTTTGGTCAGTGTGTATAATTTCCTCCAAAACATTTTTTAACCATGTTGCAAGGACTTTTGATATTAATTTAATGTCGCCACATAGCAACGACACCGGTCTCCAATTCGTAATGTCCGTCAGATCTCCCTTCTTAGGTAACAGGGTGAGTGCTGCCCTTCTGCAGCTTAGTGGAAGTAACTTCCTCATTATTCAACACAGAGTCCAGCATGGTTACAATTTTTCTTGCTCTGGTTTTTCTATATCACTCATCGATTGCCTTAGTGCCTCCAGTAATCTTTTGGCATCTGTGAAATAGTCCAGTATATTAACATTTCTCCAGTTTCTTGTTGTTTTCAAAAAGAAAACCAGTTCCTGTGTATTGTACTCTTTTCCTTTCCAGCCAGCCAACCGTTTTTTTGCCAATCTTCACCATCTGAAGATTCAAGGTCACTTTCCCTTCCAGGTTCACTTTCTGATTTCTCCGCTTTTTTTGATTGTTTTTGTGCTGAATGATTATTTTCCTCTTTCCTTTTTGCTGGTATTTTAAACAAAGCTTGTTCAGTTTCCATAACCACATTCTCATTATCGTCTTCCATCAATGAGTCTATGTCACTCAATACACTTTCCTGTGTGTTGGACATTACCTCGGTGACATCAATCTCTACGTCTGTGGTGTGTTGGTCGGGAGGAATCACTGTACTCACCAGTTCGCTGTGTGTTTCTTGTTGAGGTGTAGACGTGTTTACTCCGGTCTTACTACTCTCAGTGCAGGAGGGGTTGTCTGTAGAAGGTGTGCTGGCCTCCTCGGTGTCTTTCCCGGCTGTGGTGTTCTCGCTGGTTGTCTGCTCGGCTGTCGCTTTTTTTCCTGGCCTGCTCGTGCTGATCCACCGCCTTCTCCGTTCTCCCTCGCCGACTCACACGGACAAGCACGCACCATGTGTCCCGTCTTCCCACAACCGAAACATTTTAGTGACTCGGTGGAAACGTAGATCACATAATCAAAACCGTCAATTTTGAAAGTTAATGTGCACTGTAGCGCCGTGGTGTTATTGTTCAGGATCATGTAGGTGAATTGTCTAAAAGATACTACGTGTTTTAGCAGATCAGATTTGCTGCCGATGGAGATTTTTTTTATTGGGGATACTAGTTTTCCATGGCGGGAGAGTTCTCTCGCCAGGGTTTCATCTTTGATGAAGGGGGGGACATTAGACAGGGTCACCTTCTTAGATGGTGTTGACAGGGGAAGTACACTGTAGTGGGACCCAGCGATGTCTATCTCGTTTACCACTAGCTCTGTTGCTTTTTCCTCCAAGAAAAGCACCACCGCGCTGTTCATCCTGGACGCGGCTAGGACGTGCTCATGCCCGACCACTTCCCCCGCGGCCAGACTGCAGTCCTCCACACTCGCGCCGCACACGATTCTAATCCCGTACCGGCGGGTTAAGGTGTCAAAACTTTTGGAGCTCGCGGACGCCATGCTCTCCAGCGAACTCGCTGGAGCTAACGCTCCACGCCGAAACCTCCGACTCACAGAGGTTTGGTGAGGTCCCTGCACGATGTTAAATTAATAGATAAAGTTCTCTTTCTTTTTTTAGAAAACAAAGAAAAAGAAAATTATAATAAAGAAACGCTTGAGATAGAACGCCGAACCGCCGTTCGCACTCACGCTCAAACGCGCTCCGCCCACTCACTCCCAGCATGCACTCAGAGAGAGAGAGAGAGAGAGAGAGAGAGACACTACAAGAACATTTGAACAAAAATCCTCCAACTCCTATCATTGTTGGAACAAACCCTTCCTTTCTTTACACCTCAACCACCATGTTTTATTTAATCCATCATGCACACTTTGGATGGTCTACTAATATGAAGTAGCACCATACTCTCTTTAGTCTCAAAGGGCTCTTTAAATGGCTGACCATAAAAGAGTGAAGAAAAGAGAAGAGGAAATGTTAGAAGTGCAGATAGGCCTGAGCTGGCTACTTCTGTCTAATAACACGTGGCATTTAGTGGAAGTATAGAGGTCTCAATGAAGGGGAGCAAAAGGGAAACTCAGTTAGGCCTTTCTGCCCATCCTCTCTGCCCTGAATTGTGCTGGGAGATGAAGTAGATCAAAAAGAGGGATGCTTTAAGACTTCAAAACAGATCTGACAAGAGCATCAGAGTGAACAGTATCACGAGGTTACTGTCAATTAAGTTCAGCGCTGTTTTCAGCGATTTGTGCTGCATTGGCTTTTCAGTGGGATCGGAGTGTACAGGATGGTCTTTATTCCCTACAGGCATAAATAAGCCTTGGGTTCGCATGATCCTTTCCTGTCACCATATATTTGGTCATATATATTTGTATATAAATATATTTGGGGCCTCCGAGTGGCGCAGTGGTTAAAGCGCTCGCCCTATCATCCGGAGATCGCTAGTTCGAATCCCGGGTGGTGCTGTAACCTCTCGCAGCCGGAGGTCTAGAGAGAGCTGATTGGCCGAGCTCTCTCAGAGGGGAGGGATGAGAGGTACTTAGTGCTCCCACATTAATCACGGCTCTACAGCCAATCAGGGGCGTCTGTGAGCTCGCGCAACGGAGGGAGCGGATAGCGCTGTCCTCCGAGTGTGTTACGCCGCCCCCAACGGTGCGCGAG
>CM059209.1:29646200-29648700 GCA_030347435.1 Clarias fuscus
TGTTATGGACAACTACATCTATCAGAGAATAATACTTTGCCAAAGTGACCAAAATGTCCAAAAATGCCGTTTTCCTCATTTCCTGTCCATATGTACAATAGCACACGTAGCACTTTGGTGGTTATTGCATGTCTCTCCGTAGGGATTTGTGGACATCACAGCGCACTGTGCAGTGATTTGTAAGTAATCATCATTATTTCAGATTGTTGGCTTTTTCGTGACGTTACATACAGTACAGTAGCACCTCCATATTTCACCTTAATTTTGCCTTAGGGCACAGTTGCTACTCTGTGTCTAATGATGTCAGAGCATGACAGAGCCACAGCAAGCACCATTTTTACACCGTAGTGATTCATAGCAAGAATCATGAAAGTGGAAACTGGACTTTTACAGCTTTATGTTGTGTCAGCTTTAAGAGTACTGTCACTTAAATGTAACATTACAATAAATGTCTTTCCTTAGACGACTTCACTATATCAACACTTAGACAAATAAAGCAATTTATAAGTTATTGTAAAGACAATACAATTTTAAAGACCGTGTTTCAATATTATCCTCTGCTGTAAGAAGATTCTTGAATGATCAGAATCCAAATGTTTGTAGTAAAAACATACTCAAAATTAGCTATCAAAAATGAATACGATTAAGAAGCGTTTTAAGATTTTAGGGTGAAAATTGCAATGTGGTAAGCTTCAAAATGTCTTTTTCATGTGATGCTGTGCACTTGTTAAAAAAAATAAAATAAAAATAGCGCCCATAAATAATTTCTAACACATTCTTTTTCTCTTACATCAAATAAAGCAATTCAGTGATGTCCACAAAGCCTCGACCTAATGAATATGCACGTCTGATTTAAAGAGAAGTTTCTGAGTGCGGTTCGAAATGTCCTTTCAGATGGAGATTAAAACTTGCTTCTCTTAAACGCATATTAATCTTTTTCTTCTGCGCTGTTGCACAGTGGGACCACAGTGGAGCTCATTTTATTCCCAGTGGGCACTTGCACTTTCAAATAACATCCTCAAATTTAATCATGTTTACAGTTAATCAATTTAAATAGTAGATTTTAAGTATTTTTTAATTCCGTAATCCATTCAGATGTGTCGATTTTGTAATACCGCCAATGATAAGGGAGCCTCTCCTTTATCTGTTAATAACTCGAGGTATAAAAGCATGCATCAGGATGGTGCTTGTGGTTCGCTTGATTAAAATGATTCTCAAAAGGATGCCATGACAGAACTGATTAATAAGCCTAAGCATGGCCCAAGCCATGCGCTTTATTTGTCCCTCTGTACTCTGTATAAAATTGAATGGTAAGATTCATTTCACCTGGCAAATGACTCATTAATTTTACAGCAAAGAAAGAAAAAAAAAAGATCACACTCATAATTTATGTCAGATGCACGTTAGTCATGGAAAGGACAAATATTAATCTGTCTAAATATGTTTGGAGGTCTGGAGGAGTCTTGTCGTTACATATTTGTCACCTAAAGGAAGGGAAGAAAAATACAAAAACTCAAACTCCTTCCACGTCTTCACGTCACCCTGAAGGTAAAGCGTAAAATTCATCCTAATTTTTTAACTAGAGTTTGATGCACAAACCAAGTATAGATACCGGATTGTCCAGATGCGCCGCCACAATACACAGCACCCTCCCCAAACTGGGCTGTTTTCCTCGCCTGATATCGGTCTAATTAATGATATATGCAGCCTGTTGTTGCATACTGCCATAATGAATGTGTATTACTCCACTGTCACACTGTGTGTTTTGACAAATAGGTGGATGAATGGATAAAAAGTGCACACACCCTCTCTCTTTCTCTTTCTCTTTCACACACATACACACACACACACACACACACACACACACACACACACACACACACACACACACACACACACACACACACACACACACACACACACACAAACCAGACGAGGGCTTGGAGTCCGATTTAATTTAGGGAAATGAATTCAGCACTAATAGGCAGGGACACCAGACTACGGGTGTGATTTGATGGCTAGGATTGATGGCTAATGCCCCTTGTAGCTTACTGTGAATAATGCCTACACACACAGACACACACACACACACACACACACACACACACACACACACACACACACACACACACACACACACACACACACACACACACACACACTCACAAAAAAATAAATAAATACAAAAAAATACTGGTCTCTACCACAATAATCCAGAAAGTGATGAAGGATGTTTTGTTTCATTGCATTTTTGTTTTGTACTGTTTTAATATCTTTTTCCCCTCTTTTATCCTGCTTATACACATAGCATTTTCTGCTTTAAAAAAAAAAAAATTCTCTTTGGATTTTTTTATATCTTTTTCAATTACTGTTGTTTTGTGTTGTACCTTATATCCTGGCATGTAAGTGGCATGTAACTGTATATAAATACATTATTCAGAATAATAGGAATATTCATTACTATTATTATATTAATACTATTTATTATATTCGTTTTTTA
>CM059209.1:30298700-30301200 GCA_030347435.1 Clarias fuscus
ATCTAATGTTGCACCAAATTCCAGAATGCATCCATTAATCCATCCATTCATACATCTACCCAAATATCCATTTAATCACCCATCTAAAGTTATACCAAATTCTAGAATCCAAAACAAATTTTAAAATCCATCCATCCATCCATCCATCCATCCATCCATCTAAAAATATACCGAATTCCAGAATGCATCCATCCATTCATCCATCTATGCTTTTACCCAAATATCAATCTAACCAGCCATCTAAAGTTGTACCAAATTCCCGAATACATCCATTCATCCACCCATCCATCCATCCATAAAATATTATACAAAATTCCATCAATCCATCTAAAATTATATTTTAAAAAAATTCCCATACACTAGTCCATCCTACCATAAAGTATGATACCAATTTACTGAATTCTTCCATGCATCCATTCATCCAGATATCCAGCAAATTATATTATTACGTATATAAAATTCATACAGTTCAACCATTGTTTCCTCCATCCATTCATCTACTATTCTATAAAATTTCCCTCCTCTATTCATCCATCCATCCATCCAAAATTATGTGAAATTTCACAGTATAGCCGTCCATCCTTCCATCCATCTATCCATCCTTCCATCCATCTATCCATCCTTCCATCCATCCATCTATCCATCCTTCCATCCATCTATCCATCCTTCCATCCATCCATCTATCCATCCTTCCATTGATCCATTTATGTAATATTATACCAAGTTCCCCACTCCATCCATTGATCCATCTAATATTAAATTAAATTCCACATTTTATTATCTATGATCTGTCCATGCAATATTATAATAAAGTATCAGTAACCACTCATTCCATTCATTGAAAAGAACTTCCATTTCCATCCAACAGTGTGTTTAATAGTTTATTATTCATTCAAAATGCTATCAGTTTAAAATCCGCCATCCATCATAATACTCATCCCTACTCAACCATCCAGGTTTCCCTGGACCAGTTTAAACCTGAACATTCATCTGTTCAATATTATACCAAATGATTTGTTTATTATTCCAAAATCAGACCAATTTTCCTTCATTATCCACTTTTTTATATCTAAACCCAACATTACCCAACTGTGCTTCAGTGAACCTGTACATGTGTGTTTGTGTGTCCATATTTAATGTTGGTGTATGTTTATTATATATATAATATATGTATATATGTGTGTGTGTGTGTGTGTGTGTGTGTGTGTGTGTGTGTGTGTGTGTGTGTAGGGTGTTGTGGAGTTCTCCCTTTGCCTGCTGTTTGCTAAGCTGGTCAGCTACACGTTCCTGTTCTGGCTGCCCCTGTACATCACTAAAGCAGGTGAGAGATACTACATAACTTCACAAACCTGTTGAACCAGTCCTTGTGGTATGCTGAAACACTCAGCAGTTTCTGACTGCATTGTCCTGATGTGCGTCACAGCTCACCTTGATGCAAAGAAGGCAGGAGACCTCTCCACCCTGTTTGACGTGGGAGGAATCGTCGGTATGGAGCAACACCTACCTACTGTTTTTAGGACATCTCAGGGGTGGTTTAGGGTTGAGGCAATCATTTATATCTTGACACATGCGTATGTGTGTGTGTGTGTGTAGGTGGAATCCTGGCAGGCGTGGTCTCGGATAAGATGGGAAAGAGAGCCACTACGTGTGCTGTGATGCTGCTCCTGGCTGCTCCGACAGTACGTATATCATTACCACACTTCTTAAAATAGGCTGTACATTAAAGGTCCCGTATTCTACGACCATTAATTATCATAGGTCCCCAAAGTTCCAAAGAGTGTCGGGTAATACTCCAGCTAAAATACTCCTCAGATAATGCGTTTTATTATACTTCAAACCCCTTCTGTACGTACTGTGTTTACATTGTCCATGTAAATGTGCTACTGCAAAGCTGAGCAACAAATTGAACGGGGCGGAGCTTCTCATATGAGATCACAATGGCATGGACGAGGCAGTTCTCCCTTTTGTCAGTACAGAAACGAGGGGAAAAAATTATTTTTATAACGTTTTTTTTTTTTATTTGTACACACATCATGGAGACTGATCTGAATGTCTCTTTACAAGCCCGAACATTTTATAAATTTTTGTGCATTATGATGTTTTAATAAATATATAGGGTTCAGGATTATGCAGTAGAGAGTGGAGCTGAAGTTTATTCCAGTATAATCGACTACACAATCCTGACTAAGCAAAAAATTTAAAAAATGGGCACCAATACCCAGCAGAAAGAAATGGCACGAATACTTCTAATCTTTGACCGAAAAAATAAGAAATACAAGCATTTTGTGAGTGCGGTATTTTTCGAGGCATTTTCATATCCCATTAACAGTACAATTTTCTGTATTTGATTGCGTATAATGATGATTTTGGTTCTACCGGACCTACTGTATGCGAAAACCCAAATGCCCAGTTTGATGTCTGAAGCCTCCTCCATTGACACGGACTCCTGCATAAGCAGTTCGTTTTTTTAAATAGTTTTTTTTATTAACTGTGTTGCTGG